>JADDOH010003661.1:0-113147 GCA_016648135.1 Agrypnia vestita | reverse complement strand
AATAGAAACGGATTATACTCCAAGCAAGTAGTATGAATCGGTGTATCAATGGTAGATACTGCCGTGTCTTGACGTATGTCTAGCCGCTACCTTTATGGTGCATGCGTAATTGCGTCTTCGAGGTTTTAAATTTTTAACAGAACAAGTCTACATTTTCATCCATCATTCAAGATGTAAATATTGTGTAAAGTCTGGATAGACTGCTGCGATATGCTATCCGGTAGGTGTTTATATTATTCACACGTGACGTAATCGATTCCAACATTGTAAGTCAAAATACAACATAACTTTTTCTGTTTTTGTCATGCTTTAACTTTAGATAAGATACTTGTCTACATTCTCATTTGTGCTTCAAGAATTATATTTTCCTGTGTCATTTTATATTGTAATTTATGCTATAATTTTTACATCTGACGTGTGTGATTGTGACACCTCCCATCTGTTAACCTCAAATAACAATGAAGATAAATCATGTCAGATGTGCAAATTATATTCATCTTTCGAACTTTTATTATTGTCGATTCTACCTACGGCATAACCCCATAACGGGAAGAATGATTCGAACTTCATTTTCTCGTAGATTTAACTCCCAAATTCTAACAAATTATTTTAATATTTGTGAAATTCTCTTATTGAAAATAGCCAATACAGAAGATTACTATTTCTCAAATCTATTTAATTAACTGAGTTTGTTCAACTTTTAACTTATATTTTCCAAAGGATTTATTATGTTTTGCCTGTCAATGTAGCTAATGGTAGTTCTTTGAAATAGATTAAACCACAACTTCTGTGATATTGTACAAAATTCTTTTTCTGTAATATATGAAATTGTAAATTTAAACTTCTTTTATGTAATTGACTTTTTCTCACCTGCTGAGAGTAGTAAAATTGAAAACTAGAAAGATATGGTAAAACGCTTTATGGAAGTAAAAGAACCACCTGAGGTTCATGCGAACTGGCTGAGCAACCCGGTGAGTGGGAGATGAGAGTGGGAGATCCTTCCCCAAGAAAGACTACCTTACAATATATTGCTACGTTGTAAAATGCGTGAAATATGCCCCATGCAAATACTTGAAATTGCGAGGTAGATATTTGAACAATCGCTAGCCTGTCGGACCATGTCACAGTCCGGATGCAGATTGTAGCCGTTATCTATGGCTGCGCAAAGCGCCAACGAAGGTTATAAAATTGACACCTGCCTTGTAGCAGAAGTCATTTTACATTATTGTGTCAAAATGTAAACATCTACGAGTCCGGTTTGTGTCCGCTGCTAATTGGACAATCCGGTAAGGCTTTGCAACATTTTCACCCGACTTTGATTCCAACTTTGCGAGTCAGACATAATATTACTTTGTTTTTTACATAGGATTCTTTTACGTACGCACCATGTAATGATGATTGTTCACATTTATTTGCGCTGACGATAGGTGCAACTTACACGCTACCCATGTAGGGCGCGGTTATTATTATTTACTGTGAATGGATCCTTCACTCTAAAATATGTTATTTCTGGATGACTATGGGGCCGCAAGGTGGCAAAATCACAGATGACCTCTACCAAAATCGGATGCAACCAAGTGTAAATCACGCCAGGAGAGATGTCCGGGTACAATCGGTAACCTCATTATCATTTTTAACTTGGATGGCGCACTCAGATATCATAGTGGAGGTTCATCTTGTCGTGCATATGGGCAGGAGGTCGACATCGCAATCTGAAAGTGACACTCCTTCGGAGCTACACGCAGACTCTAAACTTTGTGTAATAATGTGATTGTCTACGAAAATGTGCCTTAGTGTTCCATCATTCAATCTTGTCCACTTTAATTCTATTGAAATTCTATAGTTAATATCAATTGAAATTCTGAAATGTCTAGAAGCGTGATAATGGCATTCTAATTAACCTCAAATAACCTAACTTTTGACCTGTCAATTTGAAGTGTGCTAGAGATTTCAGAATAATTTACGTATAATATTTTTTCACTTATTAAATACTAACCCAAATATTAACCCAATATGGGAATAATGATTGTTACTCTTTTTTAGTTGCACAAGTAAATTATACCCATGATACTACCAAATATGGTAATGTTAATTTTAATTAAATGTCATATTAAAGTAAATTTTGTCGTGTTGACGTTTCACTAGCTTATTTCTTGAACAGCAAATACAGAAATCATCAATATTCTTACGATTCAAATTAATCAATTGCTTTTAGGTAATATTTTATTACGTTTTCTCATTAAATTATAATAACTCAAATATTCAGTGAATTTCAGCTTGTCGTTTTATATTAATTTGATAATATCTTATGTATACCTTGCCCTCTTTCATGTAATATACTAAATTGTTAACTGAAATTTCTTTTCTATAATCAACCTTTCCCACCTGCAGAGAATTATTAAATTTAAACTAGAAAGACATGGTAGAGCGAATAAGGGAGTAAAAAATCCGCCTGGGGTTCATGTGATTCTGCTGAGCGAGTCGGTGAACAGATAATCTTTCAGAGAAAGTTTATACGTTGCAATATATATATATATATATAATTTATTTTTTTATTTATTTATAAAATCCTTGTTATACAATTTATTTTATACATGAAAATGTGGATCATAATAATGTATATCATTTTATTTACAGTATTACTTATCTAAATACACATATTTTAATTATATTTTGTGGATTGCTACTACTCAACTAGGCGTAGCCTGTGCTAGAGTAGCTAATTGTATGTCTGTTATTTGTTATAGTTTGTCAACACTAATGTAGGACAAGTTTGTAGAAGTTATATAATGAATATATTGGTGGACGGTAGAAAAAATATATATATATATATTGATACAAGGGTATCAAGTGCACTCAGTGAAAGGTGGCTTTTCGAGGAACATATATTTATTTACAAAAAAAACAATAATAAATATATATACAGTGAGGACAATAGCACAATAATATACAAAATAAAATAACAGATAGCAGGCGCAAAGGTCTCTGAACTATATTCTAAAACTATCACTACCAAAGATGGGCCTCGCGGAGCAGTGAATGGTACCCACCGCTTACCCAGGACCGTTCTAAGAGCAAAAGCTTCCTTATCGGTCCTACTCAATCATCTCCAGGTTGACATTTTTTTAATACTACTTTGCAAGACCGTGCTACCCCGCAGCGGTCGTATAAACCACCGCTGGAACGCACAACCGCAGAAACAAACCATTCACTGTCCCCACCGTGAAATAATTATTTATTTAAAAAATAAAATAAAAAATTTACATGAAATAAAACAAAACAAGAGTCGTATAACTCAAAAATAAAACACAAAGGAAATCATAAGTAAGGCCTCGCGGAACAATGGAGGCTCAACGCGAGGAGGGCGGGAATGGCGAGTGGCGCAGTGGGCGGCAGTGGCCTCGCGGAGCGGATGCGACTCAGCGCGAGGCAGGGGCGGCCACTAGCCGCAAGGTAGTCCTCACGGAGCAGTGGAGGCTCAACGCGAGGAGAGCGGTAATGGCGAGGGCGGCGCCGTGGGCGGCATTGTCGTGGCATCTAGCCACGAGGTAGGCGGCAGCCTACAGGGTGACAGGGCGGCCTCGATGTATCGGCTGGTAGTCGCGGATGCGGCAAAACGGTGGCGCAATTAGCCCGATGCAAGTGGCGGCGTAGAAGGGCGGCCCAAACTGTGGAACGCCGACGACTAGGCGGTACCATCGCAAGCGGCGCGGCGGGTCCATTCAGGAGAAGGCCCACAAAGTCGGTTCATCTCCCCAGCAGAGGAACCGCTGGATTCACTGCCCAGATCAGCCGTACCATAGAGACGTTCCTCCTTCAACGGTGGGCCCGAAGGTCCCCTTCCCCGTCACGTCTCGGGTTGCTACCGCCGAGCGTCCCGTTCCATGATCCAAAACCAACTGGCGGCGGCCGCAGGGGCAGCGGTGCTAATGTTGCTACCTGCCTTTACTTTTCCCGTTAGTCACCCAACTTTCACCTTTCCCGTTACTTCGCGTTTGCCGCTACCCGCAGGGCACAGAGCGCGCACGGGGTGCGGCGCGGGACGTGGGTACAGGTACATGGGCGGTGTGTGAAGGGACAGGTGGCGGGGATGTATGCGCGTTTATAGGCGGCGGAGTTTCGCGAAAAAACCACACATAATGTTCGTGAAACAAAGCGTGTAGCATATGTAAAAAGAATATAAATCCAGTAAGAAACAAAGTATGAGGTAGTATAAATCTAGTAAAAAAACAGAGTAAGAAGAATAAATCTAGTAAAACAGAGTAAAAAGAATAAATATAGTATAACAAATAGAGTAAGAAGTATGGAAGTGATGTTAACTTAGGGTTGTTCCGGAAGTTTATTTTGTATTTTATGTAGAAAGGAAAGTACTTATCTATTATTATTAATTATTATCTTTGATATTTTAATTTAATGGAAATATGTTAATTCTAAAAAACAAAATAGTTCTAATCTACCAAACACTATGCACTTTCGCAATGAATCCAGTGACAACATCAACGGCATTGTTAATTTATTTGCAAAATCATTCATGAATGTATATTCAGCTACTGATAATAGCATTCCTGACTCTGAACACATTGATAGTCTTAACATTTCATCAGTTCGCATCAACCTTGATCAAGTCGTAAAGAAAATTAAATTGTTAGATGTATACAAATCTCCCGGCCCTGACAACATTCCACCTATACTATTAAAACATTGTGTATCCTCAATATCCTATCCACTAGTAGAATTATTTAATCAATCTCTGGAATTGGGCACTTTCCCCGAAGCCTGGAAATTAAGTTATCTTATTCCAGTATTTAAAAAGGGTAATAAGAGTGATGTCTCCAATTATCGTCCTATATGTATTTTATCCACCATACCTAAACTGTTTGAAAGTGTTGTTCTAGAAAATATTTCGAACGATATAAATAAAATAATTGTTCCTAATCAACATGGTTTTACACCTGGCAAATCTACTTTAACGAATCTTTTATTATATCAAAGTTACATTACTAATGCTTTATCGCAGAAACTACAAGTTGACTCTATATACACTGATTTCAGTAAAGCGTTTGATAAGGTGAATCACAACATATTGTTATTCAAACTTAATAAAATAGGTATAAGGGGAAAATTTCTAAATTGGATAAAATCATATATTTGTAATAGAGAACTATTTGTAAAAATAAATTCTTTCTCTTCCTTTAAGTTTAGAGCAACCAGCGGTGTCCCACAAGGTTCTCATCTAGGACCTATCTTGTTTTTATTATTTATTAATGACATTATTACTGTTTTTCATGATGTGAACATTTTAATTTTTGCTGATGACATGAAAGTGTTTAAAGTGATACGAAATATTCAAGATTGCCAAAAGATCCAACTTAATTTGGCCAATCTGAATTACTGGTGCAGTACTAATAAACTCCTTCTAAATATTGACAAATGCCAAATTATACGCTTTCATACAATTAAAAATCCTATCATTTTTAACTACTCGATTAATGCCACTCCCTTGAAAACCGTTACTGAAATTAATGATCTTGGCATTTTATTTGACGAGGAAGTATCATTCGTAAACCATATCAATAATATAGCAAACAAGGCTATGAAAACACTTGGCTTTGTTCTGCGCTCTTGTAATTCCTTCACAAATATTCAAACGGTCAAACTCCTTTATTGTTCTCTTGTTAGAAGTCAAATCGAATACAACTCATCTATCTGGTGTCCCTATTACAATGCTCATGTTCATACAATAGAAAGAATTCAACATAAATTTTTACGCTACATAAATTTCCGTCTCCATATCCCAATAGAAAATCTTAACTATACAAACTTATTATATTTTACCGGTTTATTGCCACTATCGGACAGGAGAGTTTTATCCGATCTGATTTTATTATATAAAATTGTAAACTCGCATTACCACAGCCCTGAAATTTTGTCCTTAATAATGTTCCATGTACCCAGTCGAACTACTCGAGTGCCGACGCCTTTTTACTGTGACAATACTAGAACAAATGCTCACTACAACTCGCTAGTACCTAGAATACACAGGTTAGGTAACAATTATACAAACATAGCGGATGTGTTTGGTTCTGGCCTGTCACAGTATAGGGGCGCGATACTGAGAGCGCTTCATTCCGCCATAATGTAAATTATATACACTTTCTTTTTTTTGTTTTTCTCTCTGTTTATATTATTTCTGCAAATAACTGTTATATACCTACATATGTAAAAGCCTATTTAGGCGTAAATGAATGAATGAATGAATGAATAAATAAATATTTGCATAAAAAAAAATTATAGTCAGTTAAGAATTTTTTATGTACTATTAACAAATAGCTTATGGCACAGCTATTACATATCTGAATCTGAAGAAAAGGAAAATCTGAAAACTACATTCAATATTTTTTCGAAGACTAGAGTGAAATAAAAGAAGGTGACTGGATTATTGCTCGATTTGCTAATAAAAAGAGCTTAAAGAATTTTGTTGGCAAAGTTTTATCAATTACGGATAAAAAAAACACAATTAAATTCGTGCGGAAGGTATCCAAATGTAGATGACATTTGCACCATACACTGCTTAGAATATGTTATTTCGATTTTGCCTGAGCCAATGATATCTAGACGTGTTCAAATTATATTTAATGTCAATTTTAATGACCTGAATATACAATGAAAGTCATGTTTTAGAAAACTTATTTTTGTATGAAAAGAATTTGACACAGCTCCAAAGATTACTGTGATTAGTAATTAAAAATGTTCCTAAGTTTGAATAATTATTTGTTAAGTTTTGACAGAGCCCTCCACCCGACTATCGACTTGCTATAGGCCACAGAATATAGACCAAACTATAGGCTGATTATTTAGCCGGATTGCGCTGCTAGTGCAATGTCGGCCGAAAACAATTCGGTCATTCCGAATGGAATGCAATGGCTGATATTACACTAGTGCCATATCCGAATCGTAAATATTTATACTGATTAAAAGCCCGACTAAATTACCGACCAATAGCGTAATTAAAATGTTAAGAACTATAGACGTATCACTATAACTAGGCGTGCGAGGGAGGACGTCGCTGTCGCGTAACAGAAGTTGTCAGGGTGTAAATTTATTACGCAATACATAATGTACAGAATGTCCGGTGACGTATTAAATACAGAAATTTGGTCAGGCAGCACTAAAGAAACCATGCAGTAATGGCGGCCGTTCTATTTGTCAAACTGTCAGACGGTAATATTGGTCCATTATTCGCTTTTTCAGCTTCGCAAAACTTTAATACTTCGTTGGCAATTGTTCTTGCACTATCCCGGATTGTTTAGGATGTTTTGGACATAATAATTCAGTGTATATTGGTAATCAACATGAGGTAATCAGTGTATATTGGTAATCAAAGACGAGAATGAACTGATTGACAGGGCGAGGGGTTACCGCCGGGTGCGGGCGGGGCGGGTTTTAGTTCAAAATTCGCCGCACGCCAAGTTACGTTGGGCAAGCAATATATATGTAACAGTGTTGTTTCGTGATTGCCGCGCGCGGGCCGCGCCATGATTCTGATTGGTCGGGCTGGCACCCGATGTGTTCTGTGCCAACAGCTAGCCAGGATTCAATTTTTTTTAAATCCGCCCAGTGACAGTTGAAAAGCGTGACGGTGTCCTTTTTTCAGTGAGAACCGACATTCTTCTTCGTGTGTTCAAGTCCCGACCCGTGTGCGATGGGAGCGATCCGTCCGTCATGATTATGATTGGTTGTGATTTACCATGCCATCTGATTTATTTTTACTACCTAATCGTGAACTTGTTCTTCATAGGCTTATAAACAAATTTATAAAAAAATATTTTTGTCTTATATTAGGTAAAAGTTGCCTAATTAACTTTTTGATTAGTTTAACTGTTGACAAGTCATTGCGATGAATATTTATTGATCCCGATTTTTGATATAGCATTTAGGAATAGGTACCAGATTAGTATCTATGCCATACTTTGCTTATTATAATTTTATAAAACTATATTTTAATAAATATTTGATTTTGAACGCGGTGTTTGATTTAAATTGCGCTTTTTTCATTAATATGCATTCGACATTCAGACAATAAATGCGAAAATATCATTTATTTAAACATTTCACTGGAATGTGACAACCCTATATATTTAAAACCGTTTGTTGGGTCTTGTACATAGATAACATTAGGGACACGATATCGAATAGAAAGTATCGATACTGTACTCATGAGTAGTATCTGAAAAAAGTATCGTACTCATAAAAGTATCGAGTACATCGGGAAAATATCATAATATGATAGGAAAATATATCGATGACCAAAAAAAAAAAGGTCGCCGGAAAAAATATATCGATTATCCGAGAAAAAATATCGATGACCAAAATAAAGAAGGTCGCCAAGAAAAAAATTAAAAAGGTCGCCAAAAAAGTGACTAAAACTAAAAGGTCACCAAGAAAAAAATATCGATTATCCCAGAAAAAATATCGATATTCGATATATCGCGAAAAAATATGAAAAATTACCCATCCCTAGATTTTGGCAACCAAAAAAAAAAGTTCACCAGGGAAAAAAATATATCGATACTTTTCGATATGCAAAAAAAAAGATCACGCGAAAAAATTTGATGACTAAAAAACAAATATCGATACTGATGCGGCCGCGACCTACGTGTGACGTTCCGCATCGCGTACTTTGTTTTTATTATTAGAAAATAAGCTTTATGTAAATATTTTATAATTTGATTTTAAATTTCGCGCGGCACCACAAGTTGCCACCCTGCACCGCAAGGGGTTGATAGGAGCGCCAGCGCGGGAGAAGGTGAAATGATATCCCCACCTCCCCCGCATACACAGAGGGTTGAAGCTGCGCGCCCAAAAGCCGGCCTGGTACAGTTTCGGCCGTGGTGAGAGGAGGCAGCGCTGCCCGGGCTCCTGCCCGCGGCGGCCCCGCCACATGCGTTCAAGAACGAGGGCCGCCGATAGTGAATTCATCAGCATCTCTTGAGGAAAATGTGGCCTGCAGCGCTCTGGACGTTTCTAGGCGATAGCCGCTTCACCACGGCAGGCTCCCGAGGAAGGCCTGATGCTTTCCTGCAGCTCGGCCCCGGCGGGGACGGCGGGTCGACGCTACGTGGATCCCGCGACCGGACGCGCCGAACCTGGAACACGTGCGCTTCCCGCTGGTTTCCGAGACTCCTGCCAAATCCCGCGACCGGACGCGCCAAAATCTGGACCACGGGTGCTCTGGCAGTGGTGTAGCTGGTGCAGCTGGCCACCCGCGGCATCCAGATGGCGGCAACGAGGGTCTCCGCTAGTGAACATGTGTTTTTTTTTTGTGTGATGCTTTGAACTGAATGTGAAAGGACATGACGAACTTATGCGGGGATCGGAACTGGTTTTGCTTAGGTCAAGATTAGTTATAAAGTTAGAAATAGTGTTCTAGAGTAAGGTTTGAGTGTTTTTTTTGTAATAAATGTATATAACCATCAGAGTGTTTCGAACTTCCCGCCACTTTCCTTAACATTCCGTTGATAAGGGCGCTTTGCACATTGCGTCGTATAATCTGCGCCTCTCGCGGATTATTCGAACATAACCTGCCCTCTCAATATTTACGATAAAACAGGTATCGATACTTTCCAAAAAGTACTCATTGAGTAAAAGTATCGAATAAAAAGTATCGGTATCGAAAGAAAAGTACTCGATACTACAAAGTATCGATACTTTTTTCGTGTCCCTAGATAACATAAGGTCTTGTGTGGAAAAAATTCATAATCGCTAGGTTACATTGCCCGCTCATTTTATTATAAAAATCTTTATACTACACTATTATCTTATCTATGTACAACACCCAAAATTTTGAAACATAGGTCAAGATTGCCATAAATTCTAGTGGTAGTACTTTTTATACATTTATAAGAGATGTATTTGAGTAAAAAAATTAACATGGGCAATGTTGGCTAGAAGTCCAGATTATTTTGCCCGACATCAAAATCAAACATAATTTGCTTTAAATTTCAATTAATTAAATATTTTACATGTCTAATGCATGCCTATGATCGTATAGTGTAGGCAAAAGAAAAAATACACTTAAGTTCCTATACAAAAATCTTGTATGTATATGATTTTTATAAAAAAACGGGCAAAGTTGGCTTGTTTCATGGTACACCGCGGTGTAAAATAAAATATTTAACGTACCTTTGCAATTCAAAAATCGTGCTATAAAGTCTTCATAGATAGTTTTCAATAGTGGTAACGAAAATATAAATAAGACGATAATTACAAATACGCTGTCGTATTGAGTAAATCTTTTGACATATTCAATGTCATATAAGAACCATAGCTTTTTTAAAAAATAGAAATGCGAACGCGGAATACGTGTCACATATTCTTACTATTTTCAAACTCAGCTAAATGCTTGTGCTATGAAAATAGGACAAACTTACTGGTCTGGAGTGAAGTTTGAACCCGCGACCTTTGGATTACGAGGCGAGAGTGCTAACCACAATACCAACAAGTTACTCCGAAGTTGAAATAAAGATGATCTTTTTAAAGTATTATATTATATTATATGAACCAAGAGTATGAATTCTAGGTATATGGGACTTTATACTACCATGTGCGAATAGGTTCACGAACTTGCAGCTTACTTCATATTTCATGTCATTGACGTATTATAATATAGACACGTTATTCCCACACTAGCCGGCTTTCATATATAGCAAATTTTGCATTGAAAGAGACAACAAATCACGGCACACAAACGCTCTGCGTGTAGACAGAAAAATCAGGTAATTTTCAGTGATTAAAATAACATACTCGTTCTTACAATAGTGTATGATACTCTGTTCCATTTTCCGCGTAGCTTCGCGCCTGATCACAACGAAGGTCCGTTCGATAATGAATGCAAGTAAGGCAATTACCTTACTTTTGAGTTGCCAAGATTTCACGCTTGTAACGTATCTACAGTTTATTATATCATTGGTTCATGTAGTACAGGACTTCATACTACAATGTGCGAAGGGGTTAACGAACTTACAGCTTACTTCATGCAATGCATGTAGTTTGTTCGCGAGCTGCGAACGAATCAGGTACTTATTACAAATGAAGCGCACACTTTGAAGCCTTCAAATTGGCGAACGTGTGCATATTGAAGCCTTCATTCAAAAATGAAGTTTTGCCTTTCGCTGGTTCGTTCAATAAGTGAAACGTAAAAGAACAGTTCTTTCATAAACGCCATCTCTAGTTGGAAGCATGTCAAACGTCAAAATAATATCAAGTATGTGCATGTGCAATGTGCATATTCTTTTTTCTATGATGTGCATCGAAATGTCCATTTAACTTTCAAAACAAAATAATATGACATTTGAGGCGAAGAAATATACGCCTTTTTCCAGAATTTGGAATTCTCGTATTATTGTGTTTTCTTCGTTGTGTCATGAAGTAAAACTGTGCTTATAAATAGAAATAATGGCTTTTTTAAATAAGTTTACTAATATATCTGGAGGTCATCGTAATAAACTTGCGGCGTTTTCAAAATTTAATCTGAATGATCACAACAAATATTGTCCAAATTCACAGCACTCTTGCTCAATGAACTTTGCCTCCAGACAAACTGGATTCCCTAGCCAATCACAAATTGTAATTGCTGGTGCTGGTATCGTAGCAAATTCGGTAGCCTACCATTTATCTCAGCACGGATATAGAGATGTTATCGTCCTTGAACAGAACACAATCGGGAGCGGGACTTCTGATTTTGGTTCAGGTGTACTAGGACTTTTTAAGCCTATAGCAATGCGCAATTTGATCATGCAAAGTATTAAGCTGTACAAACAATTATTTGAAATGGGATTCGACATTGAATTAAAACAGCTTGGCAGCCTTAATTTAGCTCAAAATAAAGATAGAATGATTGCGCTGAAAAGAAGAATGGCATATAACATACCCACTGGCCTGCGCTGCGAGGTCATGAGTCCTAAGGAATTAAGCATATTGCATCCGTATCTGAGAGTCGATGATCTGGAAGGGGGAGTGTGGGTACCTGAGGATGCCATAGCCAACCCCAGAGCTATATGCATAGCTCTTTCTAAATTGGCCAAGCAAGGTGGGGTACAATATTATGAAAATTGCCATGTACATGATGTTTATACTGAAAACAGTCATGTGTATGGAGTAAACACAGATTGTGGGTTTGTTAAATGCGAAGTATTTGTGAATTGCGCCGGTATGTGGGCCAGAGAACTGGGCCTTCGCTGTAACCCCCAAGTAAGTATATTTAATTTTACCAGTCTAACTATTTTGATTTTTCTTAAATTCTTTATTTAATCAAGCCTATGCCTTAATTCATTGTTAGTTTAACGCGCGCTCAATCACCAGGGTTGAAAATAGTAGGTGCCTATTTATTACTATTTCATGGGTGTCGGCTATAAATAAGTAAATATTCTTTAGGAACCGTCATTTTTGACAGGTTATAGCTAGTTATCAATAATTACTTCATATTATGTAATACAAAGTAATTGTATTATCCTGAAGAAGGGGACCTTTGGACTTGAAACATGTTGTATTTTAAATAAATTGGTCGTTTAAATAAAGTCAATTATTTTAATATTAACCAAATAAAAAAATGATGCCACAAAGTGATTTTGCTTGTACTGAAGATTGTACCATTTCAATGAAGAAATATGTATATAGTAAAACCTCGTTAATTCAAAATTCAAGGGACCCAAAAAAATAATTCAAATAATGCGGAACCCCGTTAACACATTCACTGCGACATACAGAACGGCACAATTGGTGGTGTGCTGCAAAAATGAAGGATTTTCAAAATGTTACCAAATCAACAGAAATGAAAAATACCTCATTATTACACCTTATCTTTATTATTGACAACCCTCTCTACCGATTACATTGAGCGGGGATGCCATATTAGCAAGATGTCTGGCGTAATACAGTGGAAATGTTACTATGCCGTCCGGCGTAATGATGAGTTTACATTTTCCATTCATTGCACATCTCATGATTGAAAAATGAAAAAAGTTATTTTTTGCACAAAATCGAAAAATGTTGGGTTTTTGGTGGAATTTTTTTTTGTTTCCGAGAGGCAGGGCAAAAAAAATACATTATATTTTATAATGCAGTTTCTAAATTATATTATATTTGGTGGATAAACAAATTCGCAAGAGTAAAAATAGTGAAGAATTGTCAATAAAAATATACGAATAAAATAAAACTAATTACGAATATTTCCTGGTTTGTATATGAATTTGCTTGAAAAGAATTACCCATAATCTGTGAACATTTTATAATTCTATTTTTAAAAATACATAAACATAGGATTATCTTATTTTCTGGATTTACTAATTGCAAACAGTGAATAATAAAGAGGGGTAGGTTTCAGGTAGGTAGTATTGCCAACAAAATTATACAAATAAAGTTAGGCTAATGGCAAAAATTTCTGCAGGTGTTTGAAATTCCTAGAAAAGAACTACCGACAAATTGTCTTTGTACATTTTACGCTATTTATAAACATACACATATTTGCTGGATTTACCAATTGATAACAGTAAATACTAAAAGGGGTCGGTTTCAGGTAGCATTGTCAATAAAATTATAAATTATACAAATAAAGTGGCTAATGGCAAAACTTCCCGCAGGTGTTTGAAATTCCTCGAAAAAATTATTGACAAATTATCTTCTAATTCCTCTTGTGAATAAACAGGTAGGTACATTGATTCAAAAACAAATATTTTATGATAAGAATTTTATATTTATTGGAAGCAACAAAATGTAAGTACTTACTATTGATAATAGGTGTGTATTATAAATTATTTGTATCGTGATAAATTCTAAAGCACGGTTCTAAACAAAAGCCGGGACATTCAGGGCATTCCTTGCAATAAAAAAATGACTTTTTCTGCAGTTCTTCCCAGCAATATTTACACCTTCATCTTTTTGTTTTTCCTTTGTCGTTTTTTTCACACATCGCTGGAAGATGTCTTACATATTATGTCGCCGACGGATGAGGCATGTACGAACTTGAAGCAGGAGTACAAGATCGTGGAGGACCAAATAAATCGTCCATGAATTCCAGTCTGAAGTCATACAAATTTTATTTTTTTCGCTTTAGGAATTGAATAGGTAATATGCGTTCAGAAGCATTGACTAAAATATATAAATCCCTATTTTCTTATATCACCTCAATGTTTTTCATCGGCATGGATAATAGGCCAACATCTGATCTATCCACGTCATATATGATAAATGATTCTGACTCTGAAAATTTCAAATTCACATTCAGAATCGAAATCACTGTCCATCGAGATTTCGTCGATGCTGTCGTCTAGTCTCAATCTTTTAGAAGATGATGTATGATACATTTTTATTTTATTTTACTTCACTCGATAAATTTAAAATAAAATTTCAAAATTCAGAATGATTCGAAAACAAAAACGCATATAAAAATATCAGCAAATAGTTTACAAAACAAGTAAACACACTAAAAATATCGTAAATTCACTTTGTCCTGTGTAAATGGAATAATAATAACTGTACGTACGTAAAATAAATGTCACTTAGTCCAAAAAACTCAAAAGTTCATAGTTTTAAAAATGTTATGAAAAATTCACCAAAATTATTAAGTGCTCAACGTAACTATTGTCATTTGTAAACACACCATTACCGTAACGATATATAAAACATATGATAACGGCCAAACTATATGATGTTTGGATGTATACTAAACTATTTTTGTGTGCTAAGACTATTATATAGAATATTAGAAGGAGCTAATATATTTATTTACAATATAGCTGCAGATAAAGGGCTGCCAGCGCCAGGTGCTCGTAAAAAAGTCATTAATTTGGTGACAAACGTCTATATTTTTGCATATTTCATGAAATCATTTTGAAAACGTAATACATATTTATTATGCTAATACGAAGACCGCGACATTTTTATTACTAAAGTAGGTACCCGGTATTGATATATATATATTTGTTGTTCTCACTTGCGAAAAAATCGAAATATTTTTTTTCAATATTGTCAAATTTAAATAAAATAGAATTTTTGAACTAAAATGTATTGATTTATGCCGAAAGGTACTTAAAATTATTTCAGAAAATCAAAAATCGCAATGCGTTTGCGAAATTCGCCAAAAATCAAAACTCATGAAAAAACCCATTAATTTTTGTCTGTCTGAAAATGTCTGCATTTTTGCATATTTAAAAAAATCATTTCGAAAACGCAATATTTATTATGCCAATACAAGAGCCGCCACATTTCTATTACTAAAGTATCCAAAATTGACATTGGTATGGATGTTTTTGTTTAGCAAACCACACCACACACTTGTCTTGATTTCAAATTGTCTTTTAACCGTTATAGTGCTGAGAAGCGCCATCGCGCTTCTCCCGAATTTTCTCTAAAATTGCGGGAAACGCAACGGCGCTGCTCTCGCCAGTGTATTTTTGCGAGCAAGTTGGATGGGTTAGTAATATAAACCTCGCGAGTGTCCGCGAAGTTTATATTTTTAATCAACTTTATAGTTTGTGTGCTGCTCTAATTTTTTCCTATTGTACTAGAAATTAGATAAAATAGCTCAGCACAGAAACGGTTAATGCCAGTTGTATAAAAATTAAATGGATTTCATTTGCAAATAAAATTTGAAGGAACTTTCTGGGCTCTGTATATATAACATGTAATATTGATTGATGTATTTAGATTTAAACCTTTGCCAAAATGAATATTATATTAAGTTTGTTATCTGTATACCTAATTTTATTGTAGGTGTGCATTCCAGCATATCCAGCTGAGCAGTTTCATGTTGTAACAGATCAAATCCTCGATACCAATTTACCCTGTGTAAGAGATTACGACGGTCATACATACGCCAGAGAATGGGGTGAAAACCTTATGATTGGGTGGTTTGAAGAAGATTCCAAGCCAGCTTTTGGAGACTCTGGAGTTCCAATTGATTGGAAAAATCATCTAAAGCATGATGATAAACATTTCAGTAAGTATCAAAAATCAAGAGCTGGATCTTAAAAATATCTAATGCTAGCTGTTCATACCTGGCATTGCACGGGTTAAGGATTAAGTTTAAAATAAATTTGTAAGGGTAAACAAAGGTTCGATTCGAACAGTGTAGATTTGTATCGAAAATATATCAAGTGGAAAAGGGAAAGGGTAAAAGAATAGCGGGGAAATGTCACCAATGTTAACCGCCGAGTCCTAATGAATAATTTTGCAAATTTTGATTCCGATCGGTTGAACGGTACAGATTTTTATGAAAAATATATCGGGGGAAGGGGAAGGGGTAAAATAATAGGTTACCCATCGGGTCCTAAAGAATAAGTTTCCAAAATTTGAGTCCGATTGGTCGAACGGTACAGATTTGCATCTAAAATATATCAGGGGGAGGGTAAAAGGTAAAAGGGGAAGGAGGAAATGTCGCGTATGTTACCCGCCGGGTCCTAAAGAATAAATTTCCAAACTTCGTGTCCGATCGGTCAAACAGTACAGATTTGCATCGAAAATGTGTCAGGGGAAGGGGAAGGGGTAAGATAATAGGGGGGAAATGTTGCCTATGTTATCCGCCGGGTCCTAAAGCAGAAGTATGCAAAATTTGAATTGAATCGGACAAACGGTATGGATTTGTATAGAGAACATACAGACGGACATTGAGTTCTATAATAGGTATAGATCTATTATTTGTTTATTTTCAACTTAATCCTTCACCCGTGCAACGCCGGGTACAAACAGCTAGTAATGTATATTTCTACCAATAAATCATAATATTCAAATTAAAAAAATAAAGGCACTCAAGACGCTTCAAATGAAGCCTTGTACAAAATTTTTGCGAGTTCTTATTAAGCGGGCCATTCACTATCCTGCATGACAGTCCACCGACCAGGATAGTGATTGGTCCACTTTATATTTATTTATCTATGATTCAAATGCTTATCCATAGATACGTGTAAAAATTCAAATGAAATGGCTGATTTGTCAAACATAAAGGAAATAATTACGATTATTTAAATTGTAATTACTCGTTTAATATTTGCGTGCCGGGTTATTTTGTGACATTTTTGGAATCAGGACACTCAATTATACCAGAAAATGTGTGAATATTAAAAATAGCTCCCAACGCCACATTGTGCACTACACCCACATTGTAGATTGACATTTTTAAATATTGATTGTATTATTTGTATGTATCTACTTATATATTTTTTATTAATTACACCTGCATGTTTCGGAAAAACCTTTCCATCGTCAGGGTGTTACAAATATCAAAATGAATAATGTATTTTGTTTTTCTAAATTATTTTTAAGTATTATTGCTGAAGTTCTTGTTTACTTACAATTATTGGAAAAAATTTTAGAATTGGACTAGTACATAGTTAAATTTAATTGATTATTAATAATATTTTGCTTATTAGCGGTACATAATGGAGTTCTGATACCGACACTAATGTATAGGAAGTGAAGCCTGGAGCTGGCAGAAGAGGAACAAAAGTAGATTGAATGCAGTGGAGATGATATCCCTTAGATGTACGTGTGGCAAATCCATGTATGATAGAGTAAAGAATGAAGATATTAGGAATGAATGTAAAGCTGATCGTAGCATAATTCATAGAATAAAAATAGGATTGGTCAGGTGGTTTGGGCATGTTGAGCGAGTGAATGAGGAAAGAATGGTACGAAAGATATATAATGCAAGTGTTGACGGCGCCAGAAAGAGAGGGCGACTATGGAAGACGTGGCATGACCAGATTAACCAGATACTGGAAGATGGTCCTGTTAGACGCCTCAACAACCGTCGGGCTTGCATGTGAAGATGTATGAATGTAGATGAGGCGAAAGTTGTATGTTAGGACAGAAGAGTATGGCGCTCTACCCTCTCTGCCTACCCCCACGGAGAAATGTTGTGATGGTAAGTTAGTTAGTTAGTTAGTTAGTTGCTTACTTGCATACATGCTTTACTAATTTTTAATGATTCAAAATTATTCAATTTCAGACCAAAATTATTTATGTGTAAAATAGAAAGTCATAAATTTTTATCAAAACCGTGATCATTTTCTAATAAATGATTTGAAAATTCAGAAAAACCATGATTATTCAGACATCTCAAATGCTCTTTTACTCTTATATTGAAATTTTGACAAAGTTTTCCTAATATAAAATGCTGTACAATCTTTACACGACAGTTTATACAGTACGGCCACTCTATGATGGCACTTTTGACGTTTAGACTTACATGAAGTTTCGTAATTAATGACAGCTAAACATTGGAGGACAAATGCTATACTTTATTGCGCGAACGCCAGAGTAGTGATGTCCATCAACATTAAATATGGAATGAACGAAATGATTCATGTTATAGGATATTGATTGCCTGTATAATATGCGTAGAATACGCAGAATAAGTATCCAAAATAACACAACATATCTGATGGATCGATTGTGCCCTCTAAATATGATCTTTTTCTATGGCTTTATTAGAGGGCAAAGAAAACGGCTACAAAACAATAAAAGACGGATCAGACCGGGTGATGTTTTTTGTCTCTTTTTCTCTCGTGTCACCATATTGTTTAAACTGAGTAAGCTCTATTTTACCACGTATAAAAGTTTGGTAAAAAGCTTTATTATCCCTCTATATATTGTAGATACTCTAAGGTTTTGACAGTTTTATTTTAACATTGTTACGGAAAGAACGAATGAGTGCACGCTGTGATTACGATATTGTTTTTTTACCTGGCTTTAGATTTCGGACATTGATACTTTTATATTTTGACCCCTGCTCGTTAATTTGGACTTTGTTTTTACCTTTTTTATGTACAAAGACTTTCTCAACTCACACCGTACGACGAATTTTATTTTCGACTGAATTTTTTCGTTAATGATTTTAAGTGTGTCACAACACTATTACGATCTGTCAAAAATGCCATCTTACGATGGCTCGAGTATAAACACCTGAATTGTTAAATATATTATCATTATCTTTTGAATTTTTGAGGAGTTTCCCTGTATTATTATTTGTATAAAATGCAGGTCTAATATTTTTTGGTATCTGTTTTGAAATTTGATTCGAAAATGTATTAATATATAAAATTCTTCGCCAATAATCGTTATTATTATTTATATTTATCTGTGAATTTATAAAAATTGATTAGTTATATTTTTCTTTAATTTATTTTTTAAATTTTATCAATTAATTGTGTATTGTATCCATTATTAAATGCGATTTATTTTATTGTATTTAATTCAATTTGAAAACTAAAGTGAGACAGGTACAATGACAAGACGGTAGGTAGGGTTGATGGGCCGGTTTTAATTCAATTCAATTTTTATTTATTCTTTGCAACTTTATATTCAATGCATACATATTATGAACTTATATCTAAAAATATACATATACACACATACATACACAAATATATATGGGTTGTGGCCACCACCCCGGTTTTGGCTACTTGGCCATTCAAAGGTGTATAAATAAGGCAATGATAGTTATTTTATTTTATTTATGCCGATCAATTCTTTAAACTCTGTTTTGTTTTGATAAATAACAGCTGTACCGCCATTTTCTTTCTTTGCGTATCGGTTGAACTTCTTGGTGAAATTTGTTAAAAATGGTTAAATTCTTAGCAAAAACAATAAGGGCCCGTGGATGAGTAATGTGAAAATAACTTTTTAATCACTTATGTCTGTGTTTGTGAATCAATTTAGCCTATTGAATGAAAGTCCTAGGAACATTGTTTGAAGATTATTTCATAATTTAGATTATTTCTTAGAAGATAAATGACACACGGCCACAACTGGCACAGCAATCTTACTTGTGTTCTAGTTTTGGCTATGGACATGGCCACAACTGGCTCACATAGTACGTTAGTTTTGGCCACCTTTTTTGAAAAACATAATTAATTAGGTATTTACAATGATATCTCAATTATAATAATTTCGTTGTCTGTCTGTTCGTTCATCCGTCCATCCGCTTAACTTCGTGTAACGTCCGTAACTTTTTTATAATAAAATTTGTTTTTGAAATTTATTTTTTTTCGAAATTTTTTTCAAACAATTTTTATTTTTGAAAATTTAAAAAAATGTTATTTTTATTTTTTTTAACCGAACCGACATGTAAAAGGCTAGTTCGATTATAAAAACCATGGCCATAAAAAGAAGTCAACTTTCCTGGAATACCTACCTGGAAAGTAAGATTCAACGAGATCTACTAAAATATTTCTAAGATTTTTATCAAAATGATTTAGATTAGACTAGTTGTGCTGAAGTATCAATGCTATATACAGTAGTTATGGATAGCTTTTAAATATGATAATTCAGTTCAGCAGTAGGAAGAGTACAATCATCGAATGAGTCGGATTCTTCTAATACACTTTCTCAAAAATTAGGTATCCTCAATGAGACTCAGTTGTCCTTTGATGCATCAACCATTGATTTAAATTGAACTACAGCAGTGGATCCAATAGGTAATGTTCTGCACACAGTACCAGTTCAAGAAGACCCATTCCAAAAATAAATTCATTTGCAGCTTCAACAAATGATGTTCAGAATGAATTGTCCACTCAAGCAAAATCATCTGACAATTTGTGCCTCGTAACTATATTTCTGTTGGCTCTACTTCACAAATTATTATTATTACAACCGCCAAGGCCATATATTTAGTTAATAAAAGTGTAGTCTGGCTAAAGAAAAAAGTGGTAATACTATGCGTAAAAGAGAGTATATTTCTCCTGGCAAGTTCTATAATGGCAGTTAAAGAGGCAGAAATGGAAGACAAGGAATAGAAAAACATTTAAGAAAAGATAGAATGAAAAAAAAGCTGGCAGTTTGAACAAAAGAAAAAAAAACTCTTCTGGTTTGTGTCTTCGGCAGAAGATACAAACTAAAAGATTCTGAGCAGTCGTGAAAACCTAAGAACATTCGTAAAAAAAAGTCAACAAATGAGGTTGTGGATTTATCAAATCAAGAGATTTGGTAAGTGAAAATGGAAAATGAAGAATTAGAAAAAAGTCCAAAAGAAGAAGACTACGCATTAGTAAAATTCAAAAGTAGTAAAAATATTGTACCCTGTTGTGTCGGAAGACAATGATAATGGTTGTGAAATAACTTATCTCAGAAAAGGAATGAAGAGTACCTAATACATTTGTTATGCCACAAATACCTAATCTGGCATCTGTTGCAGAATGAAATGACAATGTCATTACCCGCTTCCACAAAAGGGACTAAATTTCTTTCTAAAAATGTTCTCAGGTTTTCACGGCCGTTCAGAATCTTCTGCATGTAATTTTTTGAGATATTCTGCCATTTATATCTGACCTCTCTAGCCGACGTTTCGGATCTCATTGCAGGGTCCATCATCAGCCCTGATGATGGACCCTGCAATGAGATCCGTAAAATCGGCCAGAGAGGTTAGATACACATGGCAGAATACCCCAGAAAACTACAAGCAGAAAATTCTTTCTTATCTTTTCAAATTGATCTGTCCGGGTATTGTGTGGCATTAAAAGTTACCTCATTCATTAGCTATAGGCACGAAAAGATCATAATTATAATAAAACTCATACTTACCTATCTTGTTTTATTTTTATTTTAAATATTAAGAAGCCTTATAAAAACTGAAGTGGCCAGAACTGGCACAATGACATGGCCAAAACTAGATGAAAAGTGACCAGAACTGGCACATTTGGACATATTTCAAGTTTGTTTTAAATTCAAATCTATTTTAAATTATATTAAATTTTGTATATTTTTTTTCTACATTTTCAAAAGAGTGAAATGAATGTGCTATATGGGGAAATTTAAAAAAATCGTTTCTGACTATTTTTGAATTCGTAATGATGCACAGTTGGCAAAAAATACCTGCCAAAGCTGGCCCCTCAACCCTAAGTGTAATTAATAAAAAAAATATAAGTAGATACATACAAATAATACAATCAATATTTAAAATATAAGTTACAATGTAAAACCGCACTATATTATTACATCTATTATATATTCATATTAATAATACTATACATATACTTGTTTTCTCTTCTCTTTAAATGATTTTCTTTTTTCTATTTTATTTTATATAGTAATTTAATGTATAAGAATGTTCTTAGGTTTTCATGGCCACTCAGAATCTTCAAGTTTGTGTTTACTGGGGTATTATGCCGTGTTGTTACGACCTTTCGGGCCGACGTTTCGGATCCCATTGCAGGGTCCATCATCAGGGCTGATGTGTTGTCTTGAATGTTGGTGTTGTGGTTAAGTATCGGCTTGCAATACCGTGCCGAAGTCATGATGTGTTGTATTGTGTTGTATGTATGATTCATCTGTTGTCTGATCACTATCTCTGCGGAGTCTGCGACGAGAATGACTTTGAAGCGCCGGATACCAAGATGTTTTTAATTTGAGACCATCATCTCTATTAATGTTTATCGGATGCTTGTAGATTTCTAGTGCTTCCTTGATAAGACGCGCATGGTGACTCTTAGGCTTTCCAAGGATTTTCGGTTCAAATGCAAAATAATGGCCGGTATCCAGAAAATGCTCAGCCAGTGCTGATTTTTCTGGATGACCGAGTTTGCATGCCCGTTTGTGCTCGTTGACCCTTTTGGAAATGGTACGCCCCGTTTGCCCCACGTATACTTTATCGCAGTCTTGACAATCGAGTCTATACACACCGTCTGTTTCTGGAAGATTCCGCAGACTCAGCATCCTCAGTTCGCCGATATTACTTTTACCTTGTTACGCTGCCGGTCCGCGGAATCGTTTTTTGCTAAATAAAGTGTCTTTTATTTTTAATTTAAATTCCCGAAAAAGTGTTTTTGTTGTTGCTTTCGAATTTACCTTTGTGCTTAAAATATTATAAATTTATACTGAATTTCTCCCACCGTAACACGGAGACCCACCCTATATTTAACTATTTTAAATTCAATTTTTTAGCCAGCTGGGTTTTAAAATATTTTGGGGATTTTTAATAGTTTTTCGAACTTGGTATGGCCCTGTGCGTACCATAAGGCATATTCACATTATGACATTACTTTTGCCCCACCTGATATTATTATTTGAGTGAATATTATTAAAGGACATAAATATTTGAAATTCATTTAAATTTTATAATTATTAAGCCATGTATTCACTAGGGGACAAATCGCGAAACATTCCGCTCGGCATGTTGCATCAACATCTACGCTGATGTTTCGGGGACAATGACGCGGTCATTTGACGTGTACACACCGGGACTCGCATATCTTGTCGCGGAAATGTCACCCGATTAGGTTATGTTGACAGCTGCTCATTTGGCGAAAACGGGGTTCCGCGCAATTCGAAATGTTTTTTTGGGTCGCAATTTAAAATTAACGAGGTTTTACTGTAGTAAATTGAATATTATTAAAAACAAGGTCCTTTTTGCAAATAATTATTGTTTTCCACACGTCGCGGAAATGTCGCCCTATGAGGTTATGATGACATCTGCATATCTGCGTAATGAGTTTATCGAAACGTAAGAGGAGAATGCGAAATTATTTACTGCAAAGAGACAGAAGGACGGATATTCTATGCGATCTTCGATCGATACAGCTCGATGAGTTCAAGAACAATTTCGTTTCCCCACACTGCCATCTTGACAGATACAGCGCATGCGTATTCACTTGTAAACACACCACGTGGTACTGACGCTCCGCGTAATGTTGCAGTGAGCTCGCTCGGGTACCGTGCGCATGGCAACGTTGCCACGGCACGTAGAAATGCCGCGCTATATGGTGTGCGATGTCGCGGAACAGTGCACGACGTTGCAACGTCACGTAGACTCTATGCCGCGCGTGCTGTTGAGGGACAATTTGTCCCCCAGTGAATACATGGCTTTAAAGAAGCAAATTTTGTTGAAAAATTTAAACATATATGCATATAAAATTTATTTTATTATGTATGTAACTTTGATACATGCTATATGTATATGTAGCGCTAATTTTCGCTTAACGCAGATCATCCAGGGATACAGCGCTGCAATAAATGAATTTTAGCACTTTATTAAATAGATAAGATGATGTTTGGTGTTACTACTCCATATAATGTATAAATTTATTTGTAGCTCCTCTGTGGGAAAAAGCTGTACATCGTATTCCAGTTTTGAAAAATGTGGCGCAACCAAAGTTGGTCCATTCAGCTGACAATTTCACTCCTGATGGTAGATGGATATTAGGTGAATCTCCAGATGTCAAAAACTACTTTGTTGCTTGTGGAATGAATGGGAATGCCTTGCAAGGAAGCGGTGGCATTGGCAAGCAGATAGCTGAATGGATCATAGAGGGAAGACCAATGAGCGATTTGCTACCATTTTACGTATCTCGATTTTTAGATCTTCACAATAATAGACAGTATTTGCAAAAAAGAATAAAGGAAGTGGTTGGCAGGTAATTAATTACTTCACTGATGGATTGCTCTATTGATTAATACATATTTTAGTTTGTCTTTAAAGGTATTTCAATTTAAAATTTTATCATGCAATAATTAATACATGTGTTAAATTTTTAGGCATTATTCAATTCTTTATCCTTTTCAATCTGAGTACAAATATGCAAGGAAATTAAGGTGTTCACCATTGTATAGTGTGTTGGAAGAACGAGGAGCTGTTTTCGGTATCAAAATGGCATATGAAAGAGCCTTGTATTTTGACACCACATACGAAAGTAAGATACATATTATTTTTATTTCTTGAATTATCAAAATCAATAAATATAAATCAAAATCAAAGAGGTCGGATATAAATTTTCCCAGAAAACTAATCACAAGATTCTGAATGGCCATGAAAATCTGAGAATATTTTTAATAAAATTCAAGTGGTTATATTGCATACAGGTGTCTCTGACTTATTTTTTGCAAAAAGTTGTACTATCCTTACAGTAACTTATATTGATTATGAAAAATTCATTCGCTTTGATACAACCCAAATAAAATGATAAGAAATCTTGCGAAAAATGAAAAAATAATTTTGTTTGTTTGGTTCACTTCCATGAATCAAACTCCCTCTTTTATTTTTCCTTCATATACCTACCTGACAAACTAATTGAAAAGGGGTGTGTATTAATGGCACAACCAATTTCATTGACTGACGCCACTGCTTTGGTGTACGCCGCTTCGGAAGGTGCATTAATTGGCAAAGTGTATTACAATTGTAATAAGCCAGTTGAGTTAATTTATGTTTAAATTACCCAATGATTATAATATCAGCAATAAATAGTATTTATTTGTCTACAATAAATAGTATTTTTTTTTCTTCTGATTCTTAATGTCTTTCATTTTATTGTCTGTTTTTAGCTGGTAAAAGTCTGCCCAAAATGCCTCATGGAAGTTTTTACAAACCAAAATTTTTTGATTTCATGCAAAAGGAATATCTTGCCTGTCGCGAGGGAGTAGGCATAATTGATATGTCTTCATTTTCTAAAATTGAGATTAATGTGAGTGAACTTAACATTTGTATATTATGATACAAATGTTTATCCATTCAGATAAGATTTTTCTAAATGATACATGTATTAATCATAATTTTTCATTACTTTTACAGTTGGGATATGATCATGTGAGTTTCAAAGGCCTTTGGTAATTTGATAATTGTAGCATGTCAGTGTAATTGGGCTCAAATCAAATTAAGTATTAGTTTGTTTAAGTGCGCCCTCCTTAATATATGTACGTATATTAAAATTGTTGCTCAGGCGTAGTGACCGCGAGACAATATTTAAAAATATTTTTTTTAATTCCAGTACAAAAAAATTATTTTACCAGACTAAAAAATCACATTATTGATTTTAAAACCCTATAACCTGGACAAGCTACAATAATTAAAATGTTGTGTATTTATAGTCGGTAACAAGTTGTGTTCACTATCTATTAATTATTTTTTTCTGCTGTGTGTAATGGGATCTTCGTAATTAAATCTGAATTTGATATTTTTATCATGTTTTCTTTTTTTTAATATCTGATCATGTGTCAGTCCAATGCATTAAAAATATTATGCATAGTCGGAATTAAATGCCAATCATTTACCTACCCAAAATTAAATATTATTATGATACAATGTAATGATTAAATACCGTAGTACATTGATTATAAGACGCCACTGATTATTTATATTTTTATATTTATTACACACCTTTATTTTTTTTAGCTAGAAATACATACCCTTTTCCCTGGTAAGAGGCCTTAGAATTAAAGTGCACCACAAATACAGACACACCGAAATATAAAAAAAAAAAACATGTGTCTTATAATCCATGTAATGCGGCAATATCTGAACCTTCGACCTCTGCATAATTTTTTAGGCTATTTTAAATGGCAATTGCAATTTTTACGGAGTATCCTGCTACAACAGTAACAGCTAGCTAAAAAATTCTGTATTGCCATCTATAGCAGCGTAACTTAATTTATGCAGATTTATTGTAAACTGTACTCATACTTTTTTCATAATCTTTACGTGTACATATTTTTTCAGATAGAACTTAGTATTTTTGTAATTTTTTATATTCAGTACTCACTAGGTATACAAATATGCAATTAGTATGGGGAAAAAAGCATTACAGTCCTTAAAATATTTTTCAACTATTTATTAGCTTTCTTGTTTTGCTTTATTCTCCTGAAATATGTGAGCCTTTCGGGTTTACTTGTTTCAATTTAATAATGATGTATTTGGTCTGATTTAATGCTGCATGCTGACTTTTGTACGTTGAAATTGGTGATAAAAACATGTAGTCGTAAACCCAAAGCTGACACTGCTTGGACAAAAACCAATACACTATATTGGCGACATCTAGCGTGCATTATTTACTTTGGGGATGATTTCTGTAATCGTATACATATATCAGAAGCAATAAATTATCAAGGGTGAAAAACATCATTCAATTCAATCCTGTGATTCACACCAGATCTAAGCAAATAAGGATCAAGCAGTAGAAAATCCAGAATATCTACATCATAATTATTTAATGACAGTGAAGACCTACATACTTACTTCCTCCTAATATTTTCAGTTTTCATCTCTTTATATCCGCGTACAGCTTGTAGTCTAGTTTCTTTTTATTTTGATAAATTTTCATGATATGAAATCTCTGAAATAGCTTTGTTTTTATTGCCTTTTTCGTTTGGATTAAAAAAGTAGATAAAACCCGCCTGTCTTTTTTTACATTATATAATTTTTATGATCTATTGGTTTGTTTTCATGGGAGTATACAGCGAAACCTCGAGTTTGCATTTTTTAAGACACTGTTTGATTTAAAAGATGAACAGAGTAAAAATTAAGAAGCACTCTGTAGGTTTTTTTTTTTTTAATTGTGAGTGTATAAAAAATTATTACAAGTAAACTGAAAATTCAATGACAGTAAAACCCCTAATTAATTAATTTGAACCCCTTTAATTCGAAATTCGCCATAATTCGAAATTTTCAAAACTTGCAAGTCCCAAAATGTAAATTTCATAGTGGATTAACCCCGATAATTCGTAAACCCCGGTAATTCGTAATTCGAAATATTTTTTAGCCCCTTGAACCATAATTCAATACATTTTAGTTCGCCTAATTCTAATTTTTTTTGAAATTTGATGAAATTGAAAAAAATATTTCGATATTTTCTGCAAGTAAGAACAACAAATATGTTAACAAATTACTACAAGTAATTTCAAAAATTCGTTTTGACTACTACTATTTAATAATCAGTAGTTGTTGAATTAGTACTTGTTGCTAGTTATTCGTTACTCGAGTTATTCGTTATTCAATGATGACAATATTTCGAGTTATTTAAATGATTTCAATAATCTAATTATTTGAGTTATAGTGTCTCAAAATCGCCTATCGCTAATATATATTGTCTCTTTTCTATGATAGTTTTATTTTGCGGTGTTTGCGCTATTCCTCGTACTTAAACGCGTTTTAAAATGTTTTTTATGTTTTTAAATTTGTCTTTTTTTCGATTTTTTTTTCTAATAACTGTGTTTATGTTATTTAAATGTTTAATTTTTTTTTGTTAGATGTTATTACTGACTTATCTTTTTATTTTACGTATTTATTAGCAATTGTATTTCTAGTAACTTTGCATTGTTGGTTTGAGCCGGAAAAAAGGCAGAATCAAAAGTTAAACTTGTGTGAAGATTGAAGAAGCGTTCCATAAATTCAAATACATATAACTAAATATTTTTTATATTTTTTGAAATGAATAATAAAGATTTTTTCTCAAGTGAAAACAGCAAATATGTTAATACGTGCTTTGGCACAATAGAAATGTCGAGATCTTTGCATTAACATAATAAATATTGCGTTTTCAAAATGATTTATTTAAACATAAGCATAAATTTAATAAAATTAACTTTTTTTTCAAGAGTTTTATGAGTTTTGGCAAATTTCACAATCACATTGCAATTTTTTTTTGTGCCTAAAATTTAGAATTAACGGGGTTCTGCATGATTCGAAATTGTTTTTATTGGGTCCCTTGAATTTCGAATTAACAAGGTTTTACAGTATAAGTAATTTATTAATTGTGATGATCCTAATCAATCAATCCATCAAATAAGGCTATAAGCTCTTTGGATGCTATTAAATTTTCTATCTTAATCTTTTGTGCTATTTGTTTGGCTTTTTCATAGATAGCATGTGATTTATGGTGAAATTTTTTTCTCATACTTGATAATTTTTGATACATTACCAGTTAGTTATTCTGGTATCAGATGATCTGTCACATTTCGCAGTTTGTTTCAGGATTTTATTTTTCTTTGAGAGAATTGAATTTAATGTGATTCCCACACTTCCTAAATATTTACAGTCAAGCTTGTCAACATCGCATGACAATATAGATTCTCTTTTCCATAGAATTTTTCACTTCAATAATTTTAATACTTTAAAGATTTTGCACTTTTTTAACAGAATATATAACTATTAAGGCAGGGAAAACAATGTAAAATAAATATGGATTCTGCTGTGATTGAATATTAAAGGACAAATAATTGTGAATAATACTGACCGATATCTACTGACATGATGTGACTAATAACAAAGCACTCTTTGTAAGTATCGCCATTTAAGATTAAACAGTAGTGCTTTTGCTTTGTTCCCAAAATGGTTTGAAAATTTTGTAAAAAAAAATTGTTGCGTAAGATATTCCAAAAAAAATTTATGTTCCAAATTAACTCACCAGGAAAATGAAGCATTAAAAATACAGATTATCAAGACGTCCTTAATGAATCTGATAGATACTCCTAGAGTGCCATTGAAGTAGTAAAAAATTTTACTAAATAAAAATTCAGAAGTTGGCACATTACAAAATACGCTTTTTATGGTAATGAAGTTATAAATAATGTTAAAAGTAAAGTTAGGAGAGAAATTTGAGGTAAACAAAAAACTAAATTTAAGAATTGTTTTGAAAGGAAACAAGTTATATGATATAATATCGGTCTAGCGTGCACCATGTTAACTAACGGTCCTCGGCGCGACCAAATTTTGCCCATTTTGTGATGACAGATGATGTGATATACAGAATTTGGAGATTTCACTTTATTTTACAGTAACTGTGGTGGCTTTGATGTTTGCATGTTTTAAACTGCAATAGGAATGAAATTGTAATTTAATATATTATTAACTTTTTCAGTCAGGGCGGAACGAAGTGGTCGAGTACCTGCAAAATCTATGCTCTAACGATGTTAACATACCCATTGGAGGGTTAGTTCACACGGGCATGCAGAATGAAGATGGCGGCTATGAAAATGAATGTATGCTTGTAAGATTGGGGGCAAGCAGTTATTTCATGGTTTCTCCAACTAGCCAACAGACACGGATATTTGATTGGATGTCTCGGCACCTGCCTAATGATCACTCGGTGAACTTAAATGATGTGACGTCTATGTACACCGTCATAAATGTAGTTGGCCCTAAATCGCAGGAATTGATTAGTGAACTGTCCAATAAGAAAGTGAATATTTCCCCTTTTACTGTGAAATATTTTGATATTGGTTATGTCTCGGACGTTTTGGTCATGGGCTTTACTCATACTGGTGAACCTGGATACTGTTTATATGTACCTTCAGAATATGCGCTTCATGTGTATGAAAAACTTATGACGGTTAGTAATTTTAAATTATCTATATACAGAGTGTCTCATAGCTAGTAGCAAAAACTTTACAGGTGGATTTCTGCCTTGATAATGAGTCAAAAATGTTCAAGCAACCATGACCTAATAATGTCAATAGTTTGAAGATATGCAGTATTAAAATTTATATATATATATTTTTTAATATTTCAGACTTTGTGAACAGTTGAACTATCATTACAGTAACTTATATCGATTATGAAAAATTCATTTGCTTTAATACAACTCAAATAAATAAATGTATGTAACAATGTACAAAAAAATAAATTTAATGAGCCTGGGGCCGCGTCTCATATATGCGACGGAGCGCGACTGTCCCCAGGGGCCGCGTCGCATATATGCGACAGGCACAAAATAAATTATTTATCGACAGCCGCGTATCGAATTTGAAAAACGTAATTTTTTCCCAATAGAGAAATCCTGTTGTGACCTGTCGTTCCATTTTCAACTCAAAAACATCACGGATTATATTTTAAATCAACAATCAAAACAGAAGTTTTTCTGCCGTCAAAATCGTATAGAATTGTTATAGATGGCGCCACAATCGCGTGTTGTGCAATCGAAATTCAAATATTCCATCGTCAAGGTCACGCGCAACGTGCGCGGGAAATACGATTTATTTTTTCGAATTTCGATTTATTTGTACACGTATATACAAATATATACGATATGTTTTGCGATATTTGTCAGTTTTTGTTGGTTTATGATTCAATTGAATACTAATAGTGATTTATTAACAAAAATACACGCAATTTTGTTGCGTTTATTTGAAATATGTGTGTGTGTGAAAGTGTATCATATTTATATATTATGAGTGCGATGTCCCTTCGTGTGCCGTGCCATGCAACAACATATACCACATAGAAGAAGATTATTATTATTAATAGTAGTGTTGTCTCTAATAAACAAATAAAAAATAATTATTATTTTTCAGAAAATGTTGCGCTGGCAACATTATCGAAATTCAAAAAAAGATTATTTTTTTACTTAAATGATAAAAAAATCATTGCATTTCGACACTTACGATAAAATAATATGAATGGTTTAATAAAATAATATGAATGAATTTCATGGTTTTTTCGTAAAAAGAAAAATCACAAAAAATTCAGAAAATTTCCGGCCCTTGCCTGTATATTGCTTTGGAATTTTTTAGGCCCTCAACAAGTTAAAACCTTTCTTTTTTCAATTTTTGCAAGAATTTTATGATTTTATTTGATTTGTATTAAAGCGAATGAATTTTTCGTAATCAATTTGAATTACTATAATGATCGTTCAACATTTTTGCAAACCTACTCAAAGTATTCCCAGCACTCTTTTGAAATCTTATTTTACATGTACATATTTATTTTCCTAGTAAAATATAAAAGGCATCATTTTAATCATTTTAAAACATTAATTGTAAGAAATCTAACTGACCTATATAATTTTTTATTTTTTAATTAAAGATAATCATTTGCATATATAAAGCCCACAAAGTGGATCAATTTTCTTCAGTTCTTAAACGTCATTGGTTTGGTAATCAATTTATAAAATAATTTACTTATTGTCATTTAAACAGAATATATTTACATATTTAAAATATATGGAACTTGTCTCTTTTTGAGCTTCTTCTACATCTTCATTGTTATCAGCTCTTATCAATCCTCTGCTAGATAAAAGCCTCCCCACAGCTCTACTGTACCCTTCGGTCCTCTGCCAGTCTTTGCCATGTCCCATCGCCTTGTTAATTTTGTCTACCCAACAATATTTTCATCCTCTAGATCAATTTATTTAAAGAAAAAAACTTGTATGTCATATGTTTTTTATTTTAACTGATTATAAAACAGTGATGCATCTTTTATTATTGTCTTTATACTATTGTATAAGTGTTATAGATATATAAATTATAATTTGTAAATACATATGTATTGTTGTAATCTTACTGTATTTATTCTGCAGGTAGGCAGAGACTACGGGGTTCGAGATGTAGGAATCCACACTCAAAGATTCATGAGAATTGAAAGATTCATTCCATTTTGGGCGGAGGAACTTTCAAGCGCGGTCACTCCATTTGAAGCTGGAAATGGTTTTAGGGTGAAACTAGATGTATGTATTATTTGCACATGCCCAGATAAAATTAAATCATGAAAAATCAACCAATAGTGATGGAAAAAATCTGGAAAAATATGTACAGTAAAACCTCGTTAATTCGAAATTCAAGGGACCCGAAAAATAAATTTCGAATTATAGGGGCTCCCGTTAATTCAAAATTTTAGGTACAAAAAAAAATCGTAGTGTGATTGTGAAATTTGCCAAAAACATTAAATTCTCGAAAAAACTGTTAATTTTGTTAAATTTATACTTATATTTAAAGAAATCACTTTGAAAACGCAATATTTATTATGTTAATGCAAAGATCGCGAAATTTTGAGATATTTTTTCCATTTCCATCACGTCTGGATGGATGGCCATATTCAAAAATGTTTTGTTATACTCGAATTTATGGAACGCTTCTTCAATCTTCACACGAGTTTAATTTTTAATTCCGCCTTTTTTCCGCTTCAAACCAACAATAAATACGTGAAACAATAAGATAAGTCACTAATAACATCTTACAAAGAAAATTAAACATTTTAATAACACAAACACAGTTATTAGGGAAAAAAATCCAACTAAAGACAAATTTAAAAACATGAAAAACAATTTAAAACGCGCTTAGGTATGAGAGTTAGCGCAAACGCCGCAAACTAAACTATCCGCGCATATCAAGGCAGCCAACTGAAGAAAGCATACACAGGATTCCCCAATTTTAGGGATCGCGTCACAATATTTATAGAAAAGGGGCATTCCATAAGGTACCGTGAATTGATTGCAAAATACGCCGAGAATCGTATAACTCATGAAAAAGCCATTAATTTTGTGAAATATGTCTGTTTTTCATATTTCAAGAAATCATTTCGAAAACGCAATGTTTATTATGCTAATACAAAGATCGGACATTTCAAAATACCCAATATTGACATATTTGTTGTTCTCACATTTGAAAAAATCGAAATATTTTTTCGATTTCGTCAAAATTCAAAAAAAATTTGAATTACGCAAACTAAAATGTATTGATTTATGGCGCAAGGGGCTAAATAATATTTCGAATTATGAATTACCGGGGTTTGCGAATTATCGGGGTTAATTTATGATGAAATTCACATATTGGGACTTGCAAAATTTAATAATTTCGAATTATGGCGAATTTCGAATTATCGGGGTTCGAATTAACGTGGTTTTACTTTATTATGGTTGTGATTTTGGTATTGACATTTCTTGATTTTTCAAGTTATTAATTGAGATGAAATCCATCATAATGTCTGCACTTATAAGTTACTGAGTTGCCTAGTTCTATGCAAACTGAGGGAGTTTTTTTTAAATTTAAATACAACATGGTTTTTCTATTTTAATACAAATACGTATATGTGCACTTTTTTCAAACCTATATTTCTGCTACTTTTGACAGTTTTTGTTAAGAGTTTTTATTTGATTTGATGACTAAAGATAGTCATTTTATATTTTACATGTGTTCGTTATAGCTGCCAGTACTGAATAATATTTTTTTTATTAATGGAAAAATATTTTTTTCAGAAAGAATATTTTATTGGGAAGTATGCCCTCCAACACCAAAAAGAACGAGGTGTAACTAAAAAATTAGTCATGTTTCATTTGAATAATTTTGATGCTGATTGTGATATTTGGCCATGGGGCGGTGAACCGTTATACAGAAATAACCAATTTGTTGGAACGGTGACATCTTCTGGGTTAGTATCTGCTTTCCTCACTAACACTGGCTTGAGACTTTGGTTTTTTATTCAGCTCCAGCAAAATAATTTTATCTTTTTTCAATGGAAACTAAATTTTATTATTTCTTCTATATAAAAATATATATTTAACAGGTTCACTGCTAGCTCCGTCATATTACGGTTGCCGGATGAAAACTGGACAATGAATGTGACGTTGACGCGAAATGCCAATTACCGTGTGCGGAGTTTCTCGCAACCAGAACACTCCGCCATTTGGCAGAGCTGGCAGTGAACCTGTTAAATAAAAAAAATTAAATTGTAGTGTATATTTTAAATCAAGTAGTAATACGTAAGTTTGTATGTACTTCCCTAAAATAAGTGAATATAGGAATAGCACAAATTACCCATACCTAATTTTCCAGATATTTTTGTAAGTAGTACTTTTGTATAGATTTTATATTTTATATGATGATATATGACTAAAAAATATCAAAAGGACTAGGAAGATAAGTACCAACACAAAATACACAAAATTTAACACGTGATTATATAATTTACCTCTTCTTAGGAACGAAAGTAGATTGAATGCGGTGGAGATGAGATCCCTCAGACACATGTGTGGAAAATCCGTTTATGATAGAGTAAAGAATGCAGATATTAAGAATGAATGTAAAGCTGATCTTAGCATAATTAATAGAATTAAAAAAGGGTCGCTCAGATGGTTTGGGCATGTTGAGCGAGTGAATGAGGAAAGAATGGTAAAGAAGATATATAATGCAAGTGTTGATGGCGCCAGAAGGTGTGGGAACAACCGGCGAGCTTGCATGCGAAGATGTATGAATGTGGATGAGGCGAGAGTTGTATGTCAGGACAGAAGAGTGTGGCACTCTATCCTCTCTGCCTACCCCCACAAGGAAACGGTGTGATGGTAAATAAGTAAGTAAGATATCATGTAAATATTTAATTAATATTATTATTTAAATTTGTTCTTAATTGGCATAATTTAAAAAATCCATTATTTTATATTTGTTAATATGTTAATATATGCTGTTAATTTTCCCTAAAATAAATAAAAGAGTGGGGAAGGTATTAAAGCCTGTTTGCACAACTAATGTCTGTGTGTGGGACAGATTTAATTAATACCTGTTCATTTGACTAGCATCTATGTTTTATTGTAAACTTTTGTTAAATGCAAAAAAGTAATGAAGCTTGATCACTTCCTTTGGGTATTATGTATATTGCATCGCGTAAATCAGATGTCAAATTACTATGCATTGTACAGCAATTAAATCAACACCTCGAGTTTTATTACAACAGGATACACATATTTGCAGTGCCAATGCACTAGCCGCGCAGAATTATATCTGCACAAAAATGTATTTTTGTTGCCAATCTCTCTTTATACATGCACTTGAATATTTTTATGACAATATGAAAGGTAGGATCCGTTCACTTTATGAAAGCCACTTGCATTAATGTGAGTGATATGCTGTGTAACACTGAAATTGTGTAGTGGTATTCATTTTTAAAGTTACTCCATTGTCCACTTCAGAATCACACTGAAGGGCGCACGGAGCGGTCATTTCTTTGTTTAGTATTTTTTGCTTAAAGATATGTTGACCACAAAATCGCAAATATGTCTATGCTAGGAAAGAGGAAATCGCTTTCAGGCCAAGCAAAGGAGATTTTAAATGTACATAAATATCAGAATAATTATATAAAATCAGCTGTTTGGTAATTATTAACTACTAGTCGTAAATCTGTGAAAAATCTCAGTAAACAATAATAATTAATAACGACCCTTGCATGTGACCTAAACCGCTCACTGATTAACGTGTCATACTCACGTCTGGTGCCCGGCTAGTCATCATCAATTGTTGTAATTCTAACCTAATTTCAATGAGTTAGTACAGTCATTCTAAATTAGAATAGTTGATTTGTCATGTTATTTTTTAAGATAATCAAGGTTACAAACAATCCAAAATTCCACGGTAACAAAGGTTACAAATAGGTCGTTTGTAAACAAGGTTCCAAACAAAAAATAAAAAATAATTCTTACAGCGCCATCTATCATCATACACATACGATGCATACATTCGACGGTTGTGGTTGTGGATTATTTTATAAACTGCACATATTATATAAATTATTTTCATTTTATTTAATAACAATTTTGAAATCATACTAATTTTCAAAACGGAATGAGATCAGCTAAGCTATTGGATTCTAGTTACGGTTACGGACAGTCATTCGAAATTATTATTATTTGGGGATTTTAAAAATAAGGTTTTTTATAATACATATAGCTATGCTTATTTCAGGTTTAGAAAATAAAATACCATTTATATTTATTTTTTGCATCTACATAGATATGTATATACTTTATATCATTAAGGAAAACACAAATATATAATTGTTGTTTATATGTAATATATTTTTATTCTAATACTTTACTTAATTTAATTTAAAATTGGTTAGATTGGTACTATACTTATAATAACTGTTAAATTTTTCCAGGTATGGATTTTCAACTGACAAAATGGTTTGTTTAGGATTTATACAAAAGCCTGATACACTCCACGGCAGAAAACCAATAAGCAGTTCAGTTCCTGAATATCAGCAAATCATTACCGATCAGTATATCATGGATAAAAATGCAGAATACCAAATTGATATTGCTGGACACCGATTTCCTTTAACTCCACATATATATGCTCCTTCTTTTCAACATGACAACCCTGCAATAAAGAAGACATATCGCCCAACTGTTGTAGAAGATATTACAAGGAGTGTATGATTGGCTCTGTGGCCGAATATATGCAAACATGCTTATCAACTCAATGAATGGCCTATGGTTTGTCTAAGTTAAATCCTATTTTTATTAATGCTTAGGGTGTTTTGACATACTTGTAAATACAGTAGAGTGCCTATCATCCATGTTGATGGATAATTGAAAAATACAGTTTTTATTGAGTCCATAACTTACTGGAATCACAACAACATTGATGAGCCGCTAATGTGACACGTCAATCAACGCGTGGCTCAAGCTACATGCAAGGGTCGTACCACCAAATTACACGGTCTTGACATATATTTTAATTTAATTATTTCCTGTGATTCTTCATGAGTGTACAACTAGTTTAATCATAAAATTTAACATATTTGTAATTATTTACATAGAAATTTAGCATTTTTTTTGTAGCATTTTTTATTTGATTTATCTTGTATGGTTGTGAATTTACAATACTTTATCGCAATCGACATTACCTTCATCGGATTTCAAGCAACGTTTCTGTAGCTCTAATAGCTTTATTACAACTTACTTTGCAATTGCATAATTGGTGTTGTGGCTCTGTGTCGGGGTCACCAATGTGGCAGGGGAACAGGAGGATAGAATGTATTTGTTCTCTAATGGCTTTACTTTAATTTAAGGGGTCACCACCAATCTTTAAATACTTGGGTATAAAATATATATGTATAATTCGGGAAGCAGATAATAAAAATAAGAATTTGGAATATACTTACAAGATTTAATTTTGAATACACAGATTTTTAACAATACCTTTTTAATAAAAACTTAAGACTAATTATAAAACACTGGATGAACGGAGTCTACGAGGAGAGTGGTAGAAGTCGTGTCTCTCCCTCTATTTATAGCATTTGCGAATGTTTCCAGAATATTCTCCCAAAACAGTATAGGGCTGTGCTGTCTGCGGCTTCCGACATGATCGATATCTTTCGATGGGAATATCGAAAAATATCGATCCAAGCCTCAGCCTACAGTGTATTGTAAACCATAGATCTTATAACACTTTAGGTCCTTACTTAGAAAAAAAAATATTTTCTAGATTTAAACAAAAATCTACTACAGAGGACCACTGTTGTTTATCCAACTCATGGATAATTGAGCTCCGGGTAATTGGCTATTTTACTATAGTCTCATAAATTAAAATATAATGAGCAGCTTGAATTACATGGGGAGAAGCTGCTAAAACGATCCCGGATCCATTGTTTAAAGCCCAAAAAGCAGTTATCAATAAATGACTGTACAGATATTCGTCCAACACACTATATGCTGAGTTTGGTGTATAATGGTGATGTAAGGCAGCTGTATGTCAGATCAATTACAATTCATTACCATCAAAATCAAAACACCCACATACTGGGACAACAGGTATATGAAACTAGAGCTCAAGTAAGACAGCACCTATCAATACCTAAAATTAGAACTACTTTTGGACAGAGGTTCTTTGCATATCTTGCACCAAACTGTACAATAAACTAAACTCAAACTTGTAAAATTCGCAAACTTTAACAAAAGTAAACAAACTGTAACACGCCGTAAATAATAAATAGACAGGAGCTGGAAGAAATATTCTAACATAAACTGTAATTGAAGTTTGCTTTATGCTATATCTTTACTATATTTTCTCATATATTTTATTTGTTCTTAAGTATATTATTGCTTTTTACTAGACTTTTTACTAGGTATGTATATTTTTACTGTATTTCTCTTTTCTTATATATTTTATTTGTTCTCATCTGCTCTACATCTGCAAAAATTAATTTCATACTAGAGTATTTCACTTACCTGCTAAAACATGTATCCTCCTCTGACTCAAAAGATAATCAAAATCGGTGTGTTAATTCATCTTTAACGAGAACATTTTTAGTTCTTAAAATATTTTAAATTTGGGATTAAACAAACCACTAGTAATATCTATTGATGGTTAGCTCAACTAATTTGTAAAAGGATACAATGCCAAACATTGATGGGAGAATTTTTTTTCCAACTTTCGATCTATGTCTTCTATAGGTGACACTGAGTCCGAGGAGGATATATATAAATAGTATTGTATGTATATTGTGTTTATCGTGTTTACCAATGTGTTTTTTATTTTTTCTGTTTTTATGCTTCCTATTTTTCATATATTATTTTAAATAACTGTTACACAGCTAAAAACTACACTGACACTCAGGAATGTGCCCAAGGGCTAGTTCAGTGGCAGTTCCAAAAAGAATGTAAAAAATTGCATTTTAAATAGAGGTGGGTAGTTCGCAAACGAACGGGTCTTAATGAACGGATCAGTTATACTGAACTAGAGATACAGCTCCCATTTCCATCTCAATCTAGTTCGCGTGAACTAGATTGAACATCGAAAGATTGAACTGGAGATCCAAAATATCTAGAGACGAAAGGAAAGATATAACTGATGAAAATGAATGTAAAAATGAGTCATGTGTTTGTTATAATTACCACTATAAAAGAGTCTTTGTACTGTCATCCCCAGCTTGGGCCATTACTATATCTTGGGGATAATAAAATTATTGTTTTATTATCATAATTTGTTTGACAAGTGTTATAAACAATGAAAAGATGTAAAGATATAGTGATGAATACACATCATATTCAATGAAGAATGCTGTCTTGTTTCAATACAGTATTTATTTTATTGATATGTTCAGTTTTTTAATGTGCACCTAGATATTTTTCCAATTTTTCAAAGTATGTTTACTTATGATATGTTGGTAACTCTAAAGGTATTTTAAATGGGATTATTATAAACACAACACTGAAAGCATAATATTTAATAACAAAAAAAAATACTTACGCAAAAACTTACGTAATTTTTTATTTTATTTATTATCTCTTGGATAACATATAGCATAGCAATTTAAAATTAAAAAAATAGCAAAAGTAAACTCTCATATTGCCACTCGGAAAATGTGTTGTTGAATAATGTGTGTGAGATGTCAGATACATGAATTAAGATATTGTATTATCGAGTTCTTTGTTAGCTGTGATTTTAAGTGGTTTTTATATACAGTACTGGATGTATGCACGCATAATAAAAATCTATTGAAAAACTAGCCCGGCGCAATGGTTACTACATACTGGCAAATAATTAAAAATCAATGCCCCGATTTAAACATTATACCTACTCATATTACGAGATATGCCTGGGTTTCATTTGCAAATGGCTTGTACTTCTTCTAACATCTTGTAAAATAAACACGTTAACAAAAAATATTCCGATGGTTCGGTGTATGTTTAGTTGTAATAGAATTGTAGTAGCCCTTTTGCTGAAAATCTTTTTTCTCCGTATTAGATATGAAATTCCTTGATAAATTCATCTCTGTATTCTACGCACGATGAGTCAAAGACCAACCAATGACTGATTGAGCCAAGTGAACTACATATATTGTTCGAATGAAGGGGTCTTTTAAACCCATTCTTTTTGTTGATATGGATATAAAGATACATATCCTGTGAATGAACGGTTCTTACCCACGTCTAATTTTAAGTTGAAAAAAATGTAAATTTGGATTCTTAATAAATAATTAAAAAACTTGTTGGTCTAGCAGTTAAGACATTCACTAGTCAATCCTTGTTTCAGGAAACCACTGAGTTTTTATCTTTTCATCGCACAAGCTTGTAGCTTAATTTGAAACAGTATGAATATTGATGTGACTCATATTCCGTGACGCGTCTCTATTTTAAAAAAGACATGTGTACAAAAAAGTTTACATATATATTTTTATTTTCTTCAAAAATAATAATTTAATTGTAAAATAATTTATAGCTACCCAAATATGTACTGTATTTATTTATTTTGAAGTGTTTACTTAATTAAATGTTCTGAAAAATTATTATTTTATTTTTTTCACTCTGAAAAGCCACCGAATTTGGTTTAAACATTCATACAAATATAAAAGTTTATCTCTCCATAAAAGAGGTGACGCTCATGTATGGAAGAATAGATACTTTAAGTGCGTTATAATGTCTCTCAAATATACGCAAGGGGGATATTCTTCCTCTGTGATCCAATCCCTTTTCCTAAAGACCAGGTTTAGTTCATCTCTGTAAACTTTCATATTCTGTGCTCGTAAGTTAAGAAGCATTTTAGTAAGTGTCTTTGATGGTCTGTGCCCTCTGTTATCACACATTCACTGATAAAAGTTTGTTGACTCAATAGGTCTGTAAACGGTGTATGGCAGTGGTAGATATACAAAGTTGCAATTGCTTTCCAAAGGGGCTCTGAATCACTAAGGCCCGGTTGTTTCAAGTTCAATCAAAGTAAGCGGTCGATTAAAGCATAGATTTTTACGAAAACGGATCGTCTGATTGGTGGAGAACGTAAAAATCTATGCTTTAAAAGAACGCTTACTTTAATCCAACTTGAAACAACCGGCCCTAAGTAAACCGAAACATACACAAAAGTAAAACAGGGAGAACAAAAAAAAAAGAATATTATAAAAAATATGGCTTGGAAGCACTGTTCTAGTTCTGAAAGACTGGAAGATTTGATTGTGCTCAGCTGCTATAATAACAATTATTAATTTTTTGCCATCAGGTATTCATGACTTTTGCAATGTTCATTTTTCAACAGGCCCAGGAGCTCTCAGTGCCAGTTGTTTGATCATTGACAAGGGTAATAGTTGAGCAAAAAGCATAGATTTTTACAAAAACAGGTTATTTGACTGGTGGAAAATGCAAAAATTTATGCTTTTTTCTTAGCTATTATTTCTACTACTGATCAAAAAAACCGGCCCTCAGCCTCTTATTATTGACCTTCACATTATGTTGTTTTGGCATAAGGAGCCCCCAAAATATCCAGTGAGACAGCCCCCTACATTATTAATCTGCCTCGAATGACTAAAAAGATTTTGATTTTATGAATAAGGAATTTCATCTCTTGCAACTCAAATCCATTTTCAACACAAAATTATAGTGAATAGTCATTTTTATAATATTAACTCCTTTTGCATTCTTCCCTCTCTGCCTGTTTCTGTGAAACAACATAAGTAAAAAAAATTACAAAATTGGAACATCAAAGGGTTAGCAATCACATATGATCACATAGAGATTATCTCTAGAAACCTTTAGAAAGAGAACATTATAGATTAATTATATGTAATTTATTAGTTTAAAAATGTAAAAATGTGTTACTATGTACATATATTACATTATACAGTTTTCAGTTCAATATTGACTAACTATTCTCTTCTTTTTCATTAATGGGGTTTGTTTCTATAATATCAGTAGATTTCAATAGTTTAGATAACCTTTTTCCTATTAATTTAGGATAAGTATTGTTTTTAATTCTGAACTCTTTCGATTGGTGGGTCACAGCACCATTTTTCATTTGAAAATTACAAAGGGCGTGGAGCGGCTGGACAAGTTTTTCTCTGTAAACCGCGCTATCTTCCAAGTAAGTCAAAGCTTCTGCTCCAGTTTCTAATGTGCTCAAACATCCTTCCGTCGGCTGCGTTCTGATGATGTAGCTACTTATTTCAAAAGTCAACAATTTTATCTGCCTTACATCATGTAATAGTGGACTCGACGCGTAAATTGCTTTAGCTTGTGGCCAAGTACCGTCAATCAGGATTACATTGTACGGAGCACCACAGACTTTTACTGGTTCAATATTTCTTATATCAATGGAATTTTTACTAGGATATAGTAAAATTGTGTTTGGTGACAATAGTATTTCATTTAACCCTTTGTGTTTTGGCAATGGAAACCGTTTCCCTTTGAAAATGAGACATTTTCCATCAGCTAGACCTAAATTTAACATTGGTGCCGTACGTAAACATCTTCTTTCTTCTGCTGGATGCTGAAGCAAGATAAGACGACTCAATGGATTCAGGCGTTGTTGGGGAAGAGCCGAGCACCAGCAAACAACACTGGGTCGACTGAAACAACATTACAAATACAATTATTTTTAAATCCCAAATGACTGAATAGGTTGATCTACTCTTTGTACCTTACTATTCAACTGGGATACCAAGTCCATTGAAAAAACGAAGGTGGGTAGAATTATAAATGCCTGCATAGAATTAAGTGTTGGTCGCCTTAAATAAAAATTACAGTCCGTTCAAAACTTTGATTTAGATGATTTATGTGTGGGTGCCCGTCTGAGAACCCGATGTACATACACGCTTTGATTGTGTTAGTTCGTGCAATAGGGTCAATAGCGCGGGCGAAACAGAAACTAACACAGACGTCAGTGTTGCATTGGACGTCAGAGCGTCCACATGTCTCTTGACATTGTAAAAGTATAGGGTGGTATGAATATTTTTTAATGTGGTGCGGAAATGTGTGCACGGCTTCTAATAATATTTATCATGCGTTATTTTATAATTGTATGGAACGAAAGCACTAATATAGTAAAATTTTTGCAAAAGTATCGATTACGAATAATTCATTTGCTTTCATACAAGTCGAATAAAATGATAAAAACCTTGAAAAAAATTTAAAATTGTATTTATTACAAAGTTTTTATTACTTTATTTGAGTTGTATTGAAGCAAATGAATTTTTCATAATCGACATAAGTTGCTGTAATCAGGGGCATGCAGTGAGAACAAGGATGACTTTTTCCTAAGCATATATTTTGAAAAGAAACTGAATTAATAAATGTATCTCGTAATATTCCTATCACAATAATTAATGTATTATTCAGATTTTAATATTTCATAATAATACTTCGCCAGATAAATATTTAATTTCGATTTTTTTTCCTAAAATACAGGGTTATTTGTAAAAAAATAATAACCTCGCAGGACTATATTCCTGCCTAGATTATAAGTAGAAAATTTGCAATCAACCATGACCTAATATCAATAGTAATGAAGATATGCGACAACAAAGTTTGCATTTTTTTTCAATATTTCTGACTTATTTTTTGTAAGACGTTGGACTTTCATTGTAGTAACTTATAACGATTACGAAAAATTCATTAGTTTCAATACAAGTTAAATAAAATGATAAAAACTCTGCCAAAATTCCAATTCTAATGTTTTCCAATTGGAATTTAAAGGTTTTTATTATTTTATTTGACTTGTTTTAAAGGCAATAAATTTTTCATATTCGATATAAGTTGCTGTAATTATAATCCAACGTTTTACAAAAAATAATTCATAAATATTGAAAAAAAAATGCAAATTCTGATGTTGTATATCTCCATTACTATTGATATTAGGTCATGGTTGCTTAACATTTTCGACTCATAATCAAGCAGGAATATAGTCCTGTGAGGTTATTATTTTTTTACAAATAACCCTGTATATTTCAATGAAAATCATGCTTATTTTTCTCACTGAATGCCCTTCCCGTAATGATAGTTCAACTTTTTGTAAAAAATAATTCAGAAATATTGTAAAAAAAATGCAAACTGTGATATAACATATCTCCATAACTATTGATATTAGGGTTGCTTGAACATTTTCGACTCATTATCAAGGCAGCAATGTACGTATGTTGTTTCGTATGTTTCAAATGTTGTCTCATAAATAGATACCTAATTATTATTTAGAAAATATACTTTATTAAAAAATATTTGTTTGTAAACATCCTGTTACTCAAACATAAATCGTCTCTATAATAAAGGTTTGAACAGACTGTACTTAATACTAGGGATGCCTCGATACGATACCGATAACAATATTTATAAAAAAGTATCGACGATACTGATGCAGACAGTGAAGATTTTAAAAAGTGTAAAATTTGTAGAAACAGATGCAATTATTTGTATAGTATTATACAAGTAATTTCGTAACTTTTTTAATTGGTACCATGGGACACGTTTTCTTCACAATAAATACATTTCAGCCTCCTATGTCTAATAGTTTTTAAACTAGAGCCATTTTAAGATTTCAAAATTCGTTCAAATTTGTTTTTGTTTGTTTTTTTTAATGAATAACAAAAAAACTAGACGTCCTGAAAATCTGCATTTTTATTAGTCTTGATAAGAAGAACAAATATACAAAAAATCGAAATCATCTGAGATGGCGAGAGCATTGGTTGATTTGACGCGGAATATCCATACTAGGAGTGCCTACGTATATTACGATTTATGGAAATTAGAATCATATTAAAATTGTGGCAATTCATCCAACCACCACTCAACCCGAATAAACTTAGCAGCTTTCATCAAAAATAACAATTGAATACTTACGAACATTGTTCGCAAACGTTCCTCATTTTAGGAGGATCTGCAGGAATATTTGACAAATCTTCCCAAACAACATCTTCCATGATAACCTTCGGATTTTTTTGTGCTGATGAGAAATTAGGTTACGAATGTATAAGTATTCAGATTCGGCTAAACTTTACAATATGGCTTCACTCCGATTTTTGTTTTAAGTATCCTGGTGTAGTTCAGTGTCCTGGTGTCACAAATAAAATCAAATTTATTGGCTGGTAAGTATTTAAAAAAATATTACACTAAAGTTTGAAATTTTCCCCTCACATTTTGACATTTGAATCGTTTAATTTACGTCATAGAAAAGATAATAATTTACTTTCTTGTTGCTGTCTATGATTCAAATACTTATCCATAGATCCGTCTAAAAATAAAAATAGATCGTTTGACATGATATACCGGGGTAGGGGGGGTAAGGTCTGAGGGGTCAGAGGATGATATAAAAATCACGGTGTGGTAAACCGGCCGGGAGATCTCAGATCTACGTATGCCGGCGGTTACGCCCTCCCCTAGGTACAATCAAAACGTCAGGTGACTGACTAGGACACTGATATCTCGAGGCGGGTGAAGGGATATAAAAATAATAAAATCGGAACAATTTTACAAGTTTCTATATTGGGCACTGTGGCAAATTAATTTACAATCTTAACTTACATACGACGCAGCAAAGTGGTTACTAATTTAAAAATTACATGAACCCTAATTTAGAGGGAGAGGACAAAATTATAAACAAAGAAAGAAAAAAGACAAAACACATAAAAAATCTGATCTTACTGCTAAAATGTATGGTGACGAGATTAAATTAACACTTCGGTAGAAACAGGTGGGCGGAGAAAAAGTCTTTAGATCGGGGTAACCTGTTTCGGAGAGTTCGGCAAGTGTCTTCTTCGTGCTGCTTCGTGGTGGGCGGCGGCTTCTGGCGTCGGCGTCGTCCTCTGACTGTGCAGGCTACGTCGGCGGCTTCTGACGTCGGCGTCGTGGCGGTCGTCGGCAGAGCGTCGGTCCTCCGTCGCGGTGGTACACTGCGGCGTCGCGGCGGCACTGATACTTAGGCGTTTGCGGCGGTGCGTCACAGCACTCGGTAGCGGATGGCGGTTGTTGCCGTTCGCGCTTTCGCTCCTCCAGGAGTTGCTAGAGTGATCGGCGATGCTGTTTTTACGGGCACCGCTAGAATCTCTAGCTTCTCCACACTCAACTCAACTCCTCACTGGTTTCTTGGCGGCTGGCTTCGCCTTATATTCTCTCCCCGGCGGCCCAGGGTGTGGTCGCGGGGGCTCGAGGGGAAGCCTCCAGCTGGTCTTTCGCCGATTGGCTCCCTTGATGTCCGCCCCCGTCGTTCATTCGTCTCTCCAGGTCCCGATTGACGCTATTGGTTACTGAACCCAATGTTGCCTCCGTTCCGCCCCCTATTGTTCTCCCAGTTTGCGGCTAATCTCGATGCTTTTCTGGTATGTAGGCCTAAACACTTTGTTATTTCACGAACGCTTAGTTCACTGTTCATATCCCTATCCCGTCACCAAAAAAAACATTGCAGAATGAATTAAACTTAAGGAGAATATTACAGTACAAATTGGCAAAGGCGGAAAATTGAAAACACAAATTCGCATCAACACTTATCACCCAAAAATAAAACTGCTTACATATACATACTTAATTAAATCGACACGCCAGATAGACATATTTTTATCGACCAGTTATTTCTACCATTATTGACTAATTACATGGGATTGAACGTAGGGTTTCATTAGATCATAGTAAAATTCCTTAAGTATGCATTACAACATTAATCTTATTATTAAGTCGTCGGTTTGATTCTTACAGTAGGCCTCTCAATATTTAACATTATTTATACATTACATCGTTACAGGTCAATCCTTATCATTAACATTGATTTAACGCTATTTATACATTACATCATTACCGGTCAATCCTTATCATTTACATTTAAAATTTACCACTCCGCATATCCTCTTCCTTTCTTTTTCTTTTTAATTTTTTTTTCTTTAACAATGAAAACATGTACTTGATACTTAGTTTTATTTTTAATTTTAGCTTAAATAAAATAAGCTATCGTACTTCTTAGTTGGACCAAACATATTTGTCAATATGTGACATAGAGATACAAAACAAAGGGCTAAAATTATACAGACATCGTGGCATTTCTTAGTGAATCAATTAACATAAAAACTTATTTACATGGGGTACATGCTTCAAGCGGGTCCCCTAATGTTAATGTTCTGTATACATCTTTGTAATTTCTTTTGGGATTACAAAGTACATGAATTTGCATCAACGCCACTTTCCCGAAAGGAATGCTTACATATACTAACATAATCAAATTCGATAGACACTTTTTTTTTTCAAGAAATTATGTTAAACCTTATTACTAGAAGAAAAATTAAGAAAACTTGGCGTAAATTAATTAATGTAACATTATTTACACCTAAATAATGAAAATTCTTACTTCAATATGTAAGCTGGATTGAATGCAAAACGTTTTTTTAGGACTTTCATTATACTAATCATTATCTTATCAAATCAGCTTTCTTCCACCCCTGGTATAAGAATATAGGAAAAGAATAAAAATAGAGAACACAAAAAAATTATATAAGCCACATTCCACCCGGCAGACAATTGAAAATTTTCCAAACAAGAATTATTTTGAGCTTTATTATTACTAGATTAAAACAACTATTTTAAAATAGACCGACAAATTATATTGCTTAAACGAGTAATCAAAACAATAATTGCATGTTTACAGATAGGTTATATACCTACAACCTACAATTTGTATAAAAAAGAAAACACAATATTGGGAGCTTGAATAACTAATGACAAATTAACATTATTCTTAAAAATAATTAAAACTCACAAATTAACATTATTCAACTAGGTGTAATACATGAAAACATAAGACATTAAAGCCTCGATCTAAAGTAATATTAATGTTTATTCCAACACGGCATTTACTTATTTGCAATTAATTAAACTATTTTGTTTCAACCCCGTGTGCTAAAATTCATTCTGCAGACAGATTTCAAAAGACTAAAAAGTCGGAATCTTATATCTCGTCAACCGTGTTACATCTTTTCACGAGATAATATTCTATTACGTTATATATTACATATTACATCAATATCAAACATCGTCGGCAATAATACAATCAATTTTTTTTCCTTTTATTCCGATCAATACATTTTTTATTATTTGCCACAAGTTAGATTAATTCGGGATGATCTCGTTATCATTTCAAATTGCAATGTCCCGTTCATTTCGGTCCTTAACTACATATAAAACGAGTAACATCCACCTGCAGAGGTGGCCTGGGTTTATCTAAACAATCATTACCTTACTTAAATTAAACATATCAGTTGCTCATTAATTAGGTACATATTACATTGATATTATGATTCACCACTTTGCCTCAATTTCTAATTCGGCCTCTACCTTCTTAATTGATTGACCCCTGTTATCTTTATTGATAATGACCGCCTGGTCGTGCGTTGCGGGATCCTCGCGCCCTTATAATAATAATATAATTTATACGATCCTACATCTCGCGGATAGGGTCGCCATGTGGTGGATCGGTATGTCAGCGCTTTCTAAAACACTATTGTCTGTCGAGGACAATAGTAAGTTTACTGCGACGACTTTCGGAATTATTATGTTGTTTTTTCTAAAAAAAATGTCTTTCCCAAAACAATGGCGACTTCTCTAACAAACGCAGCCTTCTAAACCGTTGTCCCATGTGTTCGCATTTGGCCAAGATGTTCTTTCTATTGTTTAATCGGGGTTAGAGATATACGTCCCGCTGCAAGAAAAGGTTTACCGTTTTTACCCTTCCAAGATGTTACTTAAGAACAAAAGGTTGCGAACGTATTGTCCATCCTAACAAAAGGCCGTGCACTATTAATGTCTTCGGCGATGCCCAACGCCCTCGACAACCCTAACTTTCTAATTCATTGTTTCATATGTTTTATGGCGGGCTATCCTAAGACGATCGTCCGTCGCAATGTTATTTTTTTGAACAATAGGTCACATATTTCGTCCTCGAACAAAAGATCGAACATGTCGGGGCTGCCCTGGCTGTGACCACATGGCGCGTGATCTTCGAAACGTGGGCGCTTTGATTTCGGTATTGCCCTAGGACAAAATTAATAACCTGGTTCGCGTCATATTCCGGTACATCAGACACATAGATGTAATTTATAGTACGTCTATGGTTTGACGGCCTGCGCACTCTATCCCACTCTATCCATAAAGTTTCGATTTCACTATGTTGGCATTAACTCTTTCAGGGGAATTTTTTTCTTAATTTTATTTTTCGGCGGTTCAAATTTGGAGTCAGTACCTACCTACCCTTACCTACTATTTTAACAATTTTTGTAGTGGTATCTCTGTTGTTTTTTTTAAATTTTCAAATATAGTCCGTCTAACTTATCTGAAGAATGGCCAAATTTGGAACTAACGACGCCATATTGGATTATCTACAGCTGACAGACCTTTGACAGACTTTGTTTACAGAGGGGTTCACGACTGTTTCGATAGTTTTTTAAGAAAATTTTAGAATGTCACCATGCCAAAAACCATTAAAAGCGGTGTTCGGGAAATAATCTTGAAAATGCACACGTTTTTTGAAGAGGAACAACGTCTAAAATCCCCAATTATACCGTTTGATTTTGTTCATAGACTAATTGCCGCCACTTCAGGTTAGTGCTGCCATGCAGTTATAATGATTTTCCCATACTTAGTTTTTTATTTTACTATTATACAATTTCTTCAGGTATTTCTGAATCGGCAATTTACAAAATAGTTAAAGAAGGTAAAGTGGCCGTGGAAATGGGCATTAAAATATCTACACCCGGAAAAAAAGAACAAGGATAAGTGGAAAAATTTAATTAGAAGCCGTAAGTGAGAAAAGTTTTAGAACATATTTTTTTCGATAATTTTTTACATAGAATTTTTATTATTTATACTTTTTATTACATAATTCATTAACGAGTTCATTTGTATAAACATCTTCTTTCAAAAATAAACTTTTTTATTTATGCACAATAAAGACTGGTTGCATCAACTTACTTAATAGCAATAGTTCATTTAAAGTATAGATTTTTACGAGAGCGAGTTGTTTGATCGGTGGAAAATGCAAAATATCTATGCTTTGAACGAAAGATTACTATAAACCAAGTTGATACAACGGCCCTAAACCGATTGATATCCTTAGGTGTTACTGAGTTAAACATGGTGGTCATGATCATTAGGTATGAGACACCGAATAAAACCGGCGGATACTGCGCGGATCTTCCGCCACGTCTCTTCTGTCGTGGAACATCGCTACATTTATTTCCATACAATATGCGCTTATTAAACACACTACGCGGATGATCGGTCGATCTATTTGCTTTGCCGATTTGGCGCAACAGAAAAAACGCAGCGGAAGATCTGCGTAATGTGGCGCCGGCCTAAAAAATTATTATTGTTTGTTTTTTTTCCTGAAAATTGTATTTTTCTTTGATTTTGAAAAAACGCCATTTTGTGACGTTGTTTATTTTACGAATGTATATTTTGATAAATTTATTTGTACGTTAGTTTACATTTTTTGTTTTTTATCGTCGTATACTGCTTAATAACTTGTTTAAGAAAAAACGAATTTGCATAAAATTCCCTACAAATTAGATAATTTTTAGACTATGGGCAGTACCACAACGATTGGGACGCCCTCCTTTATTCTCCAGATAAGTTGGACGGACTAGTCCGTCTAACTTATCTGAAGAATGGCCAAATTTGGAACTAACGACGCCATATTGGATTATCTACAGCTGACAGACTTTGTTTACAGAGGGGTTCACGACTGTTTCGATAGTTTTTTAAGAAAATTTTAGATTGTCACCATGCCAAAAACCATTAAAAGCGGTGTTCGGGAAATAATCTTGAAAATGCACACGTTTTTTGAAGAGGAACAACGTCTAAAAGCCCCAATTATTCCGTTTGATTTTGTTCATAGACTTATTGCCGCCACTTCAGGTTAGTGCTGCCATGCAGTTATAATGATTTTCCCATACTTAGTTTTTTATTTTACTATTATACAATTTCTTCAGGTTTTCTGAATCGGCAATTTACAAAATAGTTAAAGAAGTTAGTGAAGATAAAGCGGCCGTGGAAATGGGCATTAAAATATCTATACCCGGAATAAAAAGAACAAGGATAAGTGGAAAAATTGATTTAGAAGCCGTAAGATGAGAAAAGTTTTAGAACATATTTTATTCGATAATTTTTTACATAGAATTTTTATTATTTATACTTTTATTACATAATTCATTAACGAATTCATTTGTATAAACATCTTTTTTCAAAATAAACTTTTTTATTTATGCACATTAAAGACTGGTTGCATCAACTTACTTTATAGCAATAGTTCATTTAAAGCATAGATTTTTACGAGATCGAGTTGTTTGATCGGTGGAAAATGCAAAATATCTATGCTTTGAACGAAAGATTACTATAAACCAAGTTGATACAACAGCCCTAAACCGATTGATATCCTTAGGTGTTACTGAGTTAAACATGGTGGTCATGATCATTAGGTATGAGACACCGAATAAAACCGGCGCCACACTGCGTGGATCTTCCGCCGCGTCTCTTCTGTCGTGGAACATCGCTACATTTCTTTCCATACAATATGCGCTTATTAAACACATTACGCGAATGATCGGTCGATCTATTTGCTTTGCCGATTTGGCGCAACAGAAAAGACGCGGCGGAAGATCTGCGTAATGTGGCGCCGACCTAAAAGAATTATTACTGTTTGTTTTTTTTTCCTGAAAATTGTATTTTTCTTTGATTTTGAAAAAACGCCATTTTGTGACGTTGTGTATTTTACGAATATATATTTTGATAAATTTATTTGTACGTTAGTTTACATTTTTTGTTTTTTTTTATCGTGTCGTATACTGCTTAATAACTTGTTAAAGAAAAAACGAATTTTCAAAAAATTCCCTACAAATGAGATAATTTTTAGACTATGGGCAGTACCACAACGATTGGGACGCCCTCCTTTATTCTCCAGATAAGTTGGACGGACTATACATCTTTATTTTACATAGTTACAAGTTACATCGTCAATTGTACACCTATATGTATTTTCACATTACAATAAATCTTGATTAGAAAAGAAAAAAATAGCTATTACGAATGTAATCCTGATTCTACACAGTATATTTATATGATATTTTGTATTTATTTTATTAATTTACAGGTTTCCTACTCTTCTTTGACTTTGTTTCCTTTTTTTGTGTGTGCACTGAACGCCCTCTGACTTAATAAAAAAAAATGTGTGAGCGTCTTAAGTCTGAAACTTATAGTGTTACGCATTTTGATGCTGAAAACAGTATTTTGTATACTTAACTTTTGTTCAACAGTAAAAAGTATAATGTAGTGAAAAACAAAAAAAAAGTGTTTTTAACAGTATAGTTGGCAACCCTACCCATGGCCGATATTTACCTCTGAGAATATGTTTTTTTCGATATGAAACTAAATATTGTTATCTTTTCAAAATATTTTATTTGGAGATTCAAAGATTCCTGTGTATCGCACTGTGCCTTGCTACAAGAAGGAAATATTTTATATTTCAACTGTCATTTTGAATACCGAAACAAAAGTACGAAGTCAAAGATGTATCATTTTTAAACTTGAAATAACTGCTTTTAAACCAGCCCACGAAAAAATTTGACTTCATTCATATAATCAGAACCCTTTATTATACCAGGAAAAAATTATCTTTCATCAAAATTCCAGTATTTTTGTATTCTGAACTTATTCCTTTTGTAATTAGTACATTCAATTATATCGAGAAATACTTATTTTCAGACGAATCTGTTTTATAACCCGTGGGACCATGATCTTGGATTTAGCCTATAGAAAAGAGAAATATAAATATTACAGTAGTCGGCAAACATCTTGAAATTTTTCGGCGTGGTGGGGGAAAGTTTGCGCATGTACCATTCCACCAACGAGACCCAAATTTTGTCTTCTGCGCATTTCCCCACTGCGCCAAGATTTTTCAAGAAGTTTGCCGGCAACTGTACTTTACGAAAATCATAGATAAGATACAAAAATTAATATTATAACTTTTTGATTTTTTTCACAAAGCTTGATTTTCGATGGATTGAATCTTGAATTTGAAATGAAAAAATATTGAATTTAGAAAATATTTATTTAGGCCAGTTTAACTAGAATGAGCAGGACTGATATGGGAGATTTTGCTCATAAAATGGTCTCGGGTAAGCGGAGGTTTTACGCGTTAACCAATGGCGTGCTTACAAACAACGCGTAACTCCGAATGGCGACGATATAGCTAGCAGGGTCTGGAAATAGGCGAAATCACTACAGTGCAAAAATATATGTTTGTCTCACTCATACCGGTGTCATTTCGAATGCTATGCGCATGTCCGAGAATTAGCGCCAATTTATATCCAATCAGCGCCGCCACATGGCATAAATGAGTTATCAAGCTTGCGTACATCAGGTCAAGTGACAGCAATTAGATAAAAGTAGCATTTTCTGCCCCGCTTGGTCCGTGACGCGTCCACTTATGGGCATTAGAAATATACAAGTATTATAATATATGTTTAAGCCGCCCTCCGAGCTATTTCTTCAATTTGTTATCAACATATATTATTTAAAAGGCACAATTGAGGGCCGCTAATAAAATTGAAATTGTCCTGCCGATTTCAGGAGAGCCTCGCACGACGCTCAAATCGTGTACGAAACAACATATAAATATTAACATTCACAGAAGTATAAGAATAAACATTAATATAAACGACTAGATGTTATTTGCGCTAGCAAACAATAGTAAAAATTTTCGTATTTACGTTTTTTGATTATGAAAAATGAAAAAGGCAAAACCATTAGTAGTGAATAGTAATCAAGACACTAATTCCTATTTTTTGTACAACGATGTACATAATTAATGCGGAACCCTATTGTAACGAAAAGTAAATTCGTGTAAAATAACACGAAAATGTTTTGTGTTCTATAAATTATATATTGGTATTGTAATCGATGAAATCGATATAATATATAATTAAATAATTAATTAATAAATTAGTCTGATCAATGTTTATTAATTCTTATGGTCAATGGAATCTACAAGAAAAAATATTTTGTTTTTGTGATAAGTAATTAAGATATTTCTTTCATAAAGCTGATATTGAGATCATCTAAAGATATTATGTCCTTTACTTTCGTGGGAAAAAGGTTATGTATTTCTGATTTCTGACATTTCCTTTCACCAATGGTAGCCCTGAACATTTTTGTGTTGTGACAGATGCTGTCATTATAATATGTGTCATCTTTACTGTTATATTTTTAATGTATATTTCTGTAAAAGTTTCTGCGTAAATTTTAAATCTTACGGATTTATCCACGATGGAAGTATTTGAAAGTATGTTTATGAAAAATTCCACTCCTAATAATGACAATTGTATGACAGTTGTGAAGCGCAATACAACAATCATCATCACGAATGCCTACGAAGGCATTCCAGAAACGCTCACCTTAAACGTTGTAAGTTGGCTCTGCCTTCTTTTATTATTTGCTGGTTTACGCAGGACTGCTTGGAATTACGGCCGTTTAGCTCTTGTTCACCAAACAAATAAATGGACACATTTGTTTTATAACCATTCTGAGGGAGAAATTTCCGCTGAAGCTGAATCTGGAGGTGACTCTCTTACGACGATTGATGCTCAGTACTGTTCTTGGATCCCAGCAATCTTCAAGCTATCCAGAGAACAAATAAAATCTCGATGTGGTCCGGACGCAGTACATTATTTGTCCTTCCAAAGGCATCTTATTACCTTAACATTCTTCATAATGCTAGTTTCTCTCGTGATTATTTTACCTATTAATTTTCACGGCACCTTAGAGGGAGATCGGAAAACCTTTGGACACACGACCATAAGTAATTTGGAACCAACATCATCATGGCTCTGGGTTCATGCACTTCTTGGATTTTCATACTTGCCAATATCTATTTTACTAATGAAGAGGTGCACCGGAAGGAAACCTCCTCCGGATTACGCAACCAGGACTTTAATGATCACAAATATTTCTAAACCTGACAGAAATGCCGTAACAATTAAGACATACTTGAAGCAATTGTTTCCCGAAGTGGGAATACTTGACGTGCAAATGGCTCACAATACAAGGAAGCTAACAAAAGTGGATAGCAAGAGGGAGGTAGCTCTTCAAGCGAAAATATTTTCCGAAGTCTATTTGAGAAGAACTGGAAAACCCATAATGGTCAAACCAAAAGTGTGTGGTGAAATGGTTGATGGCATTGAATATTACACTGCGGAAGAATCTAGGCTGTCCGCAGAAACTGAAAGAAGGAAGGCCAAAGCATTGTATGAACCTCTTGGTATAGCCTTTATTACTGTATCCTCTCACCAGGAAGTGGAACATATAATAGCGCAGTTCCGTCCCAGCTCGTTCCGAGACTGGATCCTGAACCGGGCTCCAGCCCCTACAGATATATTTTGGGAGAATTTAAACATCGATCCTGGTGTATGGTACACCAAAGCGTTTTTTGTTAACTTGTCATTGTTCATTGTGCTATTCTTTCTTTCCACGCCTGCGATTATTGTTAATACGATTGATGCATTCTATATGGACCCTGACGGTGTTATTAACAAAATAAGTCCATTGATATCGGAATTTTTACCAACACTATTACTTTGGACAATGGCAGCGCTTTTACCTGTGATCGTTTCTTATTCTGATGAATGGCTCTCTCATTGGACCCGCTCCCAACGAACATATTCCATTATGATGAAAACATTTATTTTCTTGTTAATGATGACATTAATTCTGCCATCTTTGGGATTGACCAGTGTACAAGCATTTGTCGAATGGACCATTCAGTCTGAAAATAGTACCTACAGATGGGAGTGTATTTTTCTTCCTGATAAAGGTGCCTTTTTCGTAAATTATGTTATCACATCTGCTTTCATTGGTACAGCCTTAGAACTCATACGCTTCCCTGAACTTTTTATGTATGTTTGGTATTTGTGTTTAACCAAATCAAAAGCTGAAAAGGCATCAGTTCAAAAAGCTATCTTGTACGAATTTCCATTTGGTGTGCACTACGCGTGGACACTTGTTGTATTTACCATAACAACAGTTTATAGTGTCGCTTGTCCACTTATTACTCCTTTTGGAATGGTATACTTACTGTTCAAGCACTTTGGTGACAAGCATAATCTTTATTTTGCTTACGGCTCGAGTGATATGAGCGGAGTAGACGGTGGCAAAATACACGCTACCGCAGTCCGCTTAGTAAGAATATCGGTGTTACTACTTCAGATCAGCATGGCAGCTTTGGCCGGCCTTCGAGGTGGCATGGATGCGAGAACAATTGTCCTTATTATGTTCACTTTAGTCACATTGGGTATGTTTTTAATGCTTAGCCCATTTCCCAATTGCAAATCTGTACCTGTTCCGCTAGAAGGTCAAGTTCAGACTAATACTAAATATATTGCACCGGTATTACTTAAGCCTTTAAATGGTCAACCATCTAATATACCATCTATAAATGATTATGGATCATCAGATATTGGAGAATCTAGTCGAAATATTTCAAGCAATGTTGTTAATCTATAAAAATTTTATATTTTCAATTCAACAATTTAGGAAATTTCTTTTGACATTCGTATAAAAATGTTTGAACCACTGGTCATATGGACATTTCGCAATGTGCAATATTATTATGTATATATTTAAAAAAAATTGGGTGCATGATGGATTTTTTTTTAAACTTTTGGTTTTTAATCACGCATTTTACAGCATAATCATGTTATATTTAATGAAATATTATTTTAAATAATAATCAATTGAATTGGTTTTTTTGCCGATTCCTTAGAGTCCATGATACTCTGAGTACTCTACTTGCAGTCTAGCCTGCCTAATCTACTTCTAAAAGTGCATCAGCTCTATAGTTATGACACTTATTATAATAAACATCATAAGCGATTTATATTTCGTAAGAAGACAAAAACCCTCTAAACATTTTACTGGAATGTTGAATCTAATTGATTAGTCAATGTAGAACTCTATATCAAATCCGATTTATTCACAAAATTAAGCACACAAACACACACACATAAATTATTTTAGAAAATAATTAAAGGCACATTTAAATTATTCTAACAATATGCATATACCAATATTGAAAAAATTACAAGAATCCATTATAATGTATAATATTTAAACCTTGTGGCTATATTTATTTTGGATTTTAAAAAAAAGCTATTCTGACTTCTTAGGTGGTCAAAAAGTTTTCTTAATTAAACCTTAATACTAAAATGTCATAGTTTTTACCATTTCAAAAAAATAATTTAATCTGCCTGCATCTATTTATATAGATGCAGGAAGAAAACAGACAATGTTATCGTTTTCTCATAAATTATAACTGCTTCAATCAATAACAGACATCTTTTTTTTTCTGTGCATCTATTTAACTCTTGAAAAAATAATATTTACCTACTTATTTTTACACAAAGCACTTGTCACAACTTTCCTTTGACAAAGTCTGAACTAAGTGTTATTTAATATTGCCAATAAATTTTATTTATAAATCTTCTTTTTCCATATCAGTTTATCCTTTAGATGAGTATTGTATTTGTATTGTATAGTCACTTCAGTTTCGTAATTTGTGCAGTATATTTTGTTAATGTTTTATTCTGCCTTATAGATTAAAATGATTTTTCATTTTAATGTTATTTCTATATGGCATCACAATCTTGCTTTAACAAAACTCTCAACGTATTTAGGGATCATCCATAAACCACGTGGTTCCGTTATGAACTCTTTTAAACCCCCCACTCCCCCCACATACCCCTAACGTGGCTTTTGCTTTGAATGAATGCTTTGAACCCCCTCCCCCGAGTGGAATGTAGTTTTTCCCTATTAATTCCAGATGACATGTTTTGCTGTTTTTTCCTACTAAATAAGAGATTTACATAATTAATAAGAACAAAAAAAATTAATTATAAAAAATATATAAAACAATGATATTTCGTATATTGTGTACCATTTAAATTGTACCAAATCAAATAAAGGAAATAATTACGTAGCATGACTCTGACCCCCCTTTCCTCACGTATCCCAGCATGGCATTCTACTTAACCCCCCACCCCCCTCGATCGGGCCACCTAGTTTATGGACACTCCCTTATGACCTTATTCTGTTGATTATAAATTATTTGTTGAAAGTTAGCCTGTTATTTTTTAGCATATATCCATAGCACATATCCATTGTTTCACTTATGTCTGTCAAGTATATAAATTTGAGTCCTTGTAGTCACGTAATAAACAGGCTCTTATGTCAGGCCGAAAATTAATTAATTTGGCTCTCAGAATAGAATAACATTTTGTGTATACTGCCCTAATGTTTAAAAAGTTACCTATAATTTTGTATATTGTAGTTTGTATACCGATAACTGAATAACATTTAACATTCCAAATTAAAAAAATATTTAAAATATTGTTGATTAATAAACAATATCACCTATCTTCTGGTATGAGTTTTCTGAGATATTATTGATCAAAAACACATCAGTGATTGTTGATCATAACGCCCTGATAACGGACTCAGCAACGGGACACGAAACGTCGACCAGAAAGGTCGTAGAAACGGCAGAATATCCCAGAAACTCAAACCAGAAGAAAATTAATTTTATTTCTGTTACATTTAGATAGTGTACATATTTGGAATGTTTATTTATGAACAATATGTTTATCAACATAATCTAATGACTTGCGGGATCCTATACTTATGCTTGACCAATGAAGTAAACTTTTCAAGTTATTTAACCAATAAATACACTCTTGAAAATCTTTTTGTCATTCAGAATCTTCTTTGCGTAGTTTTCTGGGATATTCTGACGTGTATATCTGACCCTCTGGCTGACATTTCGACATCAGCCCCGATGATGGACCCTGCAATGGGATCCAAAACGTCGGGTGGAGTGATCAGATTCACACGGCAGAATATCCCAGAAAACTACACACATAAAATAAATCTGTGGCTATTATTATCAATATAAATATCACTTTCTTACTATGTATGAGCTATAGGGTGTACTATTTAGAGCTTTACTACCTTTAAAATGAAATTAAACACATAAAAATTGTAGTAATGGTCACGACATTGGATTGATTTTAAGTTAACAATAGTGTTTATGTTTAAATATAGGGTGTTTTTAGAGATTTGTTATTTTTTTTCGTATTTTAACAGCCAGTTTATCAGATGGTTTGTGCCCAGTTTGGTTTCCTATTTCATCATGAACAGACTTACGCCAGAACTATGCTAATAAATTTATTTAGAAAATTGTGGTATTGTAGTCACATTTAAACACTAATCCAATTAAGACACTTAACATGGCCATTACCACCATTTTTATGTGTTTTATTTCATTTTAAAGTTCTAAATGTACCTTAAAAAAACACCCTATACTTATCCACTTCAATGTAAATATGATTTCTCTAATGTGTAACAAACACAAACATGATGTTATATGACTGAATATAAACAATGTTCATCTTGTGTTTGTTTGGGCAGAGGTAATTAATAAATTCATGCTTACCAAGTACTGTGGTCATTGGTGGCCTACAACCCAACATGTTCAGTCATGGTTATGACCTACTGGCGCCCCACTTTGAGTGGATTGTGAAACTATTGTCAATTATCTTAAATAATAATCAACATTTTGAAGGAACACATATAATCTTGACACAATTATTATTTAATTCATATTTTTCAAATGATTTTTTCACTAATACAATACAAAATTTTATCATAATAATAATGTAAACTTACTTTGCATAATAACTCTACATTAGTTTTATATATAATTTTGCAATAGAATTTTTCACTAAGCTTTCATTGTATTTGTAATTTTTGTAAGTGAACTTAACTTTTATATAGTTTTATTATCTTGCATAAAGTCTGACACGGATTATGTAATTTAAACCAACAATAATCTTTTACATGTAATAATTAGCACAGAATATTTAACAAGTTGACATAAAGTATTTTTCGTGCTGTGTCCAATTTAGTTTGTATTATCATCATCGTCATCACTTGGTGCTACACTTCAAGACCAGCAATCTATCTGCAACTTTCTTCGCTGCATCTGCCCATCTCATATTTTGGAGAACCATCTAGTTCTCGCTTCTCACGCGTGCACAGCCTTCACTAGTCTCCTTAATCTCATTTTGAGCTGTTAGAATATTTTATTGAGCTTCAAATTAGTGTGAACGCATTATCTATTATTGACCGTAACTGGTCCAAGTATTCTGCAAATAATTTTGTTTTCAAATATGTACTTGGATGACCTTTTATTGTTTCTTGGTAAGGCTCCAGGTTTTGACTCCGTATAACACTCAATTTAGATTTTGCTGTTCATATAGTACCTAAAAAGTATCTATAGCACAAAGTAGGCAGCATTGCTACACTTAATCCTCTCGGTGAGTTCCAAAGAAACATTGTTAATTACGGATATCCGGATTTCCAAATATTTAAGTGAAATAGCATTATCAAATAAAGATTCACCACTCACAGATACAAATGCCTTTTGAATCTACTTAAAAACCCTCCACCACAATTTTATATGTGTGTATAGCTTAAAGGAGAATTGTGTTACCACATTATTTATAAAAATATAACAGCATAATGTTAATCTTGGATACTATTCAAAGTATTTTCAGTATTGCCTTTTAATGTACGTTTAAAATATTTATTTATGTTCCTAATTTCTTAATAAATAATTTTTACAAAATTATTTCAAATATGTACTATATATTATGTATCTCTATAGCATTAATAACTACATGTATTGTAAATATGTTTGTACCCGATTAATAAAGCTTTTTTGTTTAATTAAATGTTTTCCTTTAAAGTAAACCTACAAAAAATAAATATAGTTGTTTGGAACCGCATCTGCTTTGGTGTTAAAGTAATTAAGAGAATAGTAATATTTGCTTTTGAAAAAAAAAGGGTATGTGTACTTATGTACGCGCATTACAAGTTATAATTTTTTGGCATACCTAAAAAATCACATGGTGTGCTGTAGTATATCTTACGTTGTAACATAGCTGGACATGCCCATGCTCCAGCTCAGAGAATACAAAACAAACTAGAATTTCTATTAATGTCAGTTCTCCATCAACAAATAAAAAATATAAAGTACTTAAATACAGTACCCACGTATCGAATTAGCATTTGGCTTGTATAGAAAATAGAAAATGAAACAGTAAGCACATAATTCAATCACCATAATAACACATTATGAATTTGATCACAGTTATATAATGAAAACTACAAAATAAATAACAATAACAGCGTTCTAAGTGTATGCAATTTTCATAACATCATCATCAACAACTTGATAGCCACTTGCTATTTGTTAAAGGATCACTTGGAAAACCATGATCTTAGCTTTCGATTGGTAAGTCATGACTTCATAGTGTGAAAAATTCCATTGCGTGATGTGCATGCAAAGAAGTATGACATCAAAAAGTTTCAAGAATAATGAAAATTTACCAAATCTAACATTTAAGAATTATGAAAGGTTTTAAGTAAGTTTTACAAAAGGCTATCAATTAAACAAGAGATTGTCTCCAAGATTTTTAGCAATTTCATCTCATGTTGTTGCAGTGAAATAACCTGGTTCACAATATTTATTATAATTACCTATATAATCTTGATCTATATTTCTTGACTCCCTGGTAATGACAAGGCAAGTATTTTAATTGTACTTCCGTTTTTATAATTAAAGTAGTACTTCTTCAAATATAGCAAAATTATTTTGTGGTGACATAATTATAATTTATATAAATTATTAAAGTAGTACTGTTTTATATTAACATAGTACTGCTGTTATCCACCAAACATAAAGGAATCAAATTAATTTATTTTTTCTTACATTCCACCACCCATGCAAAAATACTCTATGAATTCAATTCATATTTAGATGTAAATGGCGATATTTAATCAAGATTTTTATTGATTCATACTAATGTTCAGCAGGGCTGCCCAGAATACAGGTGACTTGCGGGCAGATTTTGTGCTGCTTGCTTGACTATTCCAACTTCTTTGACTCATAAATCTCTCAGGCATTGGGCGATAATCAATCATAGAAACTAATAGCCGCGCAGCAGCCAGCACAGCTGATTGCAGAAACTAATGGCCGCGCAGTGGCCATCCTTGTCCGTGTAGCAGCCCTTACACCGCACTATCCGAAGGGGCTTTTGCCAATTGCTTGCTGCTAGTTTTTTGTAATTTGTTTTGTAAAAATTCTAGTTTGCCGAAAAACAGACGAATTAAATTTTTTTTTTAAATAAAATATAAGGCCAATGTTTCTGAAACTTTAGTTTAGCTACACCTTTTAATTACACCTGTGGCTTTCGGTTTATTACACCTACAAGTAATTTTTTCAGTAAAAAATTTTAATGTTGACATTTTAAACATTCATGCGCCTTACAACCGGAGTTGTCAATTGGCGGGAAAATTAGAACTCCCAATTGATTGTCTATAACAAAAAATATTATTTTTATAATGTTTATTATACACATATAATATCATAGTATAATATCAATATACAACACAGTAATAAAAAAATTGAGAAATAAATAAAATGTAACAATTATGGGATTTAAAAAAGGCAACTATTTTTGACCTAAAAATTTGACTTACTTAGGACAAAAAAATTGTTTAAACTAACTTATTTTTTATGGAATAAGTCAAGAATACAACCGTACTTGAATATTGACAAAAGTAAAATTGTTCCTGGTGTAATAAAGGGTCCTGATTACATAAATGAAGTTAAATTTTCCCGCTTGCTGGTTTAAAAGCAGTTATTTCAAGTTTAAAAAATGATACATTTTGACACTTCACGCCATAGATGCCCATATAATCATAGAAAAGAGAACAAGAAACCATAGAAAATTAATGTTAAGTCTAGATGTTGTATCAGGTAGGGAAAAGGCCAATTTTGTATTAAAAATGGAAATAAGTGTAGGCGACGTATCCGGTAGGGAAAAGGCCAATTTTGTGTTAAAAACGGAAATAAGTCTAGATGACGTATCCGTTGGGAAAGGGCCAATTTTGTGTTAAAAACGGAAATAAGTCTAGATGACGTATCCGTTGGGAAAGGGCCAATTTTGTGTTAAAAACGGAAATAAATCTAGATGACGTATTCGGTAGGGAAAAGGCAAATTTTGATTAAAAACAGATTCAAATTCGCAATGATATTTTCTTAGGGAATGTGGGGCATACATTATATTGCACGGGGCGTGGCGTAATGCAGGATCGTAGATTGACATGTTTGATAATGAATGGGCCCACTTTTGATAAACGTGATTTGCCAATTTCTATGAATAAAACAGCAAAAACATATATTTTATATATGGGCATCTATGGCGTGAAGTGTCAAAATGTATCATTTTTAAACATGAAATAACTGCTTTTAAACGAACAAGCGGGAAAATTAGACTTCATTTATGTAATCAGGACCCTTTATTACACCAGAATCAGTATTTCTTTAATCAAAATTCAAGTACGGTTGTATTCTTGACTATAGCCTTTTTTATTTTAGTTCACATATAAGGTTAATAATTATTTGACTATAAAACCTTGGACAGAATCGATCGGTCGAATAGTTTTCTCTGTATCTTTCCCAACAATTAAAAAAAGTTTTGAGAAAATCACTTTTGATGTTTGTACAAAAAAGTAATACATATTTATTTAAAAATCCAAATCATAGAATTAAAATTCTTATTAGAATTTTGCAAGTGTATGCCCAACATTTTCGTAACATTATTTTTCTTCTTGCTTCTGGCCTCAGCTTTGAACTACCTGCACCAGCTTTCGCCGGATAATTTTCGTGCTTTGACCGTTAATTTGTAGTAGAATAATGTATTGTGTAAGTTGTTGTTGAATAAAGAGTGTTGCCATTATTGCTTATTCATATTCGGAATCAACATTTCGTCTTATCGCTAAGCCATCAGGTTATTAATTTTTATTATTTAAGGGCATCTGTCGACGAAACCATGTCAGTTTTTTTAAGATCTCATTGTAGAAATCTACTATTTCGGTTACAATTATACATATAAGTAGTAGCTTGTTGGTCTTGTGGTTAGGACACTGGCCTCGTGATCTAAAGGTTGCGGGTTCGAACCTCACTCCAGACTAGCAAGTTAGTCCTATTTTCATAGCACAAGCGTTTAGCTTAGTTTGAAAATAGTAAGAATATTGATGTGACACGTATTCCGTGTTCACATCTCTATTTAAAAAAAAATAAAAAAATAAAAAAAATATATGTATACGGACTATTTTATACATAGATACTAACATTTGCCTAGCAAAATAATATCTCGAGGACTAGAGGCGGAAGCTCTCGATTTGATATCCACTTTCCATGTTACAACTAGAGAAATATTTAGAATTTCGCTTTAAAACTTAACAAGTACGTATATTTTTCGAGGTAGTACCATTGATTAAAGCAAAAAAACTTGTAGAGTGGTCCCGTCTAATTCCTAATGCCTATTCGAAGGTACTGACTGCACTGCGGACCGCGTTGTGAAAAATCAAGGACATTACTAGGACACACTAAACATTATTTAGGACACACTAAACATTATAAGGCAATATGATTAATTCAGGTGAAACGGATAATCTTTGGTTACAAAAATAAGACTTGATAAAAAAAAATCACTTTTATTCAACTGACAAGCAATAATTTATATTAACATAATCATGATGATGAGAGAAAACTACTCACAATGAAATCACAGTTCTCTGATGAATGAAATCGATTAATAAACTAATCGACGAGTACGTTACTTCTAAACAATTTTTCATGTTCATGACTTTCACTGCGCTTTTTTTGATTTTCCAAGTTTTTCATATTTGCTTTTTGAGGAGTACCACAGACCGAAAGGTATGGCAAGAGAAGGCAGGGTCATTAGGGCGAAAGCAGCCCAATCCAAGATGTGGGAAGAGAACTTTCGGTCATAATCTCTGAAGGCTACGATGGCACCTTCTCCGGGCTCACTGCTGAATGCAAACTGCAACTGTTGATAAGAATAAATAGAATACTTCAGTACGACAATAAAATGAAAGTGATCACCAATATAAAAGTTAATTAATCGATTTTTCATATTTTTCCAAAACCTAAAACATTTAAGGATGGTCGAAAACATTCTTGAACTGAATCTTCAACATAGAATTTACTCGGCTAAAAATATGCATTACACTGCATAAATCTTCATAATTTATTTAGCACATATAAAAAATAGTATGTACGCATGAATATTCTTCAATAAGTTTTCAAATCAGCCTTATGCCTGACTTGAGACCATTCTCAGACACTGAAGAAGGCAAAATGTGTGATAGTTTGAGCAGAAAACAAACAATATCTCACATCACGAGAAATTTTAATACTTTTGTAGAATACATTACGCGGCAATCATTTGTTGTTTATGAAAGATAGGTAAATTTTATGAAGAGTTACACATTACATTGCTTTTATCAACTTACAAACTAAACTAGCAGAGTTTGTAATAGCAGTTAATCACAGTTATTTTTTATAACTTTTATAACAATCGCAGGTATATTTTATAACTTTGCGCTCCAGCTCCATGATGTAAGCCATGTAAAATCGAAAGTCATTTGCGTAGTGACCCGCGCCGTTGACCAACCAAGGCAAGGGTAGTTACTAATGCACTGATATACTATTATATACAATTTTATTAGTGTATTAAAAAGGGAAAGGTTATGAAACGCAGACTCTAGAGCAGTATTATTCATCAAAAAATAAAGCTTGTAAACAGGAAAAAAAAACTGGAAAAGAGTGCTCAACAAGTTTTGTTCCTTGGCAAATTATCTGAGAACATTATGAATATCATGTCCTAATCTATTATACAGGGTCTTATAGCTAGTAGCAAAAAAATTACAGGTAGATTCCTGCCTTGACAATGAGTCGAAAATGTTCAAGCAGCCATGATCTAATATCAATAGTTATCAAATTTTGCATTTTTTTTAAAAATATTTCTGACTTACTTTTTTCAAAAACTATCGCTACAGAAACTCATACTGATTATTATAAGTCAAATAAAATGATAAAAACCTTGTAAAAATTGAAAATTAATTTTTTACAAGGTTTATATCATTTTACTTGAGTTGTATTGAAGCGAATGAATTTTTCATATTCAATATAAGTTTTTGTAATAATAGTTAAACTTTTTGCAAAAAATAAGTCAGAAATGTTGAAAAAAATGTTAAATTTGATAATGCACCTCTATAACTATTAATATTAGGTCATGGTTGTTTGCACATTTTTGACTCATTATCAAGGCAGGAATCCACCTGTAAAATTTTTGCTACTAGCTATGAGACACCCTGAATTACACGGATTAAAAATATAATACTTATTTTAAATTTAAGAAAGTTAGTACAAACAAGTTATTGCGTCAATCACAATGTTGTAACATAAGCAAATTAATTGGACTATGAAAAGTGCCAGATGTGTTGTGGACACCTTGGTTATTTTTGGGAAAAATGTGCCTTGCATATTGTAAGCCATAAATGTGTTAAGATTGTAGGAGGAATTTGAAGGATGTCTATCTTAATATATGTTAACTAAAAATTAATGATCCTATTCTAAAATATCAAAAATCCTAACTGTATATAATGGCGTTCTAGTGCCAACCCTAAAGTATGGAAGTGAAGCCTGGAATTGGCAAAAGAGGAATGAAAGTAGACTGAATGCGGTAGAAATGCAGTCAATAAGAAGCTTGTGTGGAAAATCTTTGGTCGATAGAATAAGGAATGAACAAATTAGACGTGAATGCAATGCTGGCTGTAGTGTGGTAGATAGAATAAAGAAAGGAGTGGTGAGATGGTTTGGTCATGTGGAACGTATGAACGAGGAAAGGATGGTTAAGAAAATATATGAGGCGAGTGTTGAAGGCAACAGAAATAGAGGGCGTCCGCGAAAGATCTGGCACAATCAGATACAACAAGTGTTTTAGGATGGCCCCGTTAAAAGCCGCAACAACCGTTGAACTTGTATGAGAAGATGTATGAATGTGGCCGAAGCAAAAGTGGTGTGCCAGGATAGAAGAGTGTGGCATTCAATCCTCTCTGCCTACCCCTGCAGGGAAACGGCGCGATGGTTAGTTAGTTAGTCTAACTGACCCAGATTAAATATTATCTTACAATAACAATAAAAATATTAAACCAACCTCTGTAGCATCTTCTGAAGGTTTGTACTGAATCTCAGCAGCTGTGAAATTGAAATATCCATATTTTTTCGGCCTCACTGTCACTACATGTGATACGTTGGTTTGGGGTGGAATACGATCAATGGAAGCAGCCAATTCTCCACCAACGACGGTGAAAGCTTCAGGGTGGAAACCATTGTCAACAAGTTGAACATTGACAGCAGCAGCATTTCCAACATTGTAAAGAGTGTATTTGACTAGGATATCCATATCTTCAACCAAGTACTTATTGAGAATTTGTTTAGATACCAGCAGGCGAGCTTTAGATACATCTTCATCGCAGAAAGTTGAGCAAGTCAACGTAAATAACACAGCTATGACTCCAAAGAAACGCATTTTCTGTAACAATTTAAGAAAAAATCATACATAAGCAATTTTGTCCCAAGCAGAACTGCTAATTGGTATTATAATGGTTAAAGTTAAATAAAAATATTACTGTGAATCGTAAATTGTTAAAAACTAAATTAAGATATAATACTTACGCTAGAGTGTAGGCTTACAATTGAAAATTAAATTCGACACAGGAACAGAGAACACCGACCGCCGACCAAAAGCTGACTTCGGAAACGTTCTCCGGTACCTGCTGGCTGACGTTTCTCTACGTATTCAATTTCCTTGCCCTCGTAATGCCACGTTCACTAACGAAAAAATTCGAAACGTGCACCCGAATGACAACCACGCTTATTAAAATAAAATACGAAAATAATCTTTAATGCAATATGCGTAACGGTCATTTTTGGCTGCATCTTTGTAAAATGAGGTATTTAGATTTATTTTTAAGTGACCACTATTATTAGTAAAATATATTTATTTATAACTTATGAATTAATTTACATCAATGACTGCATTAGAGATATAAAACATTGTCGGACGAATTTTTTTCCACCATGGGCAGCAAATAAACCTCAACCGGGGCGGGTTGTACCTCGTATCCACATTGATATCAATTTTGCTCTGAAGACGAGTGCCCTCCACTTACGGGCACCGTCTATTATTCGGTACAGTCGTGGCTCTACGACTTACCGGTATCATACATAAATTAGTCACAGAGGAAGGAATGGCAGGGGGTGTAAATTAGGCGCGGTAATTCAAGATTCACACAGTTTAATACAAAACAAAGTCAAAGTATCAGAAAATCCAGTTAATATTATAGATGACAGAGAGGAAACAAAAAAATATATATAATCTACTTATTTAAGGAAAATTATAGAAGTAAAGTTACATCAGTTAAAATTGAAAAGTATTCAATTAATATTATGGATAAAAAAAAGCAACACAGAAATATACAAATCTACTCATTTAAAGAAAATTATTGGAAAAATTACTTTAATCAAAATCCAAAACTATCCAATTAATATCATGGAAAAAAGGAAACACAAATAATAAATTTTAATTTCGAGCAATATGCGATACGGAAACGTCAAAACAGGGGGGGGGGGGCGAGTGACGTAATCATGATTATTTTGGTGACGATCCGAAATCGCATATTCCCTCGAAATATATTCCGTGCATAAGTTCTCGGAATTCCGTTCTTAATTCGACCTTATTTTTTGAACCGACGGAAACAGATGCGTAAACAGCGCATTCCTGGTTTTGCCGCGTTATTTAATAATTATATTGTTGCCTTAGGATAAGATGATTATGTAAGAATAAGATTTGTTATAGTGTAAATATTATTTTGTAACTAGTATTATATAATAATAACGCAAGCAGTAAGATCGAACATTACCTACTGTATATTTGGTATACGAAATTTACGCGCCAAGTCTTCGCATGCCCCGAATACAGAGCAAGAGAGGAGAAGGAGAGTGCGCGGGGAGCGGCTCCAGGGGAAGCGATATAACTCGGCGCGGGCCGCGCCCGAGTTGGTTCGTCACAATCTCCGGTCGAGTGCGCGTCGATCCTCCTTACTGGAGCGGATCTCCCGCCCTGTTTTACCACGATATTTCCCCCGTCCACCGCGAAACCCTTGGCAGCAGAGGAAGAAGTCGAGGAAGCGACGGTCGTCGAGCCCCGGCGGCGGCCGGTCCCCACAGCGAAAGGAGTTCCAAGGGGGAGACCGGATGCCTCCCAACGAAGCGGATCCCGCGACCGACGCGACAAGACGCGCGCGGCTCGGGAGGGCCCCCCGCGCTCGGCCGGAACCACGCGACGCGGTGTGGCAGAAGAAGCCACCCGCGACAATCACGACCGCGGTTATGAGGGCCGCGGATAGTGAATGTGTTTCGGGCAACGAGTGATAGGATACGATAAACGTTTGTGAATCAGGACTGCTTGCGTTTAGGCTAGGGTTAGTTTTAGATTAGTGGTAATTTCTCTAGTTGATAAGTCTTAAATAAGGATTGTGTTCTAATTAAATAAAATGGTGTAAATATAAAACGATTCGTGGTGTGTTTTTAAATTTCCCGCTCCCCTCCCTTGGCAAATGCATTTTAATTTTGATATAGAGGACGCGGAGCGCCTCGCGGCGATCAATCGTAGCAGATTGATTCGCGTTTATATCAACATCATTAGTTCTATCGACGTTCCCTACGTAAATAAACTCAGTTATCTACCAAAAATGCACTTTTGACTTTTATGTACCAATACATGGAAAGTACTCTTCTCCGCAATACAAAAAAAAATAAAGAACGTTTCTACTTTTACCAAGGAAAAAATGACGTAAAAGAAGACGAATAATCTAGTTTCGTATGTAAAACCAAATTTCAAATAAGTCCTCTTCATAATTGCTTTTTGGTAGGTGTCTTAGTTTAAATAGGGACTACTGATACGTAAAATTACTTTAGTTGCTGCGAAAGCCATAACAGAACTGAACAGGATGTAAGATTATGTTCACATTCATCTATAAGTAATGAATTTTGACATATTTTAAATAAAAATTCTTTACCAGGATTTACTTTATTTGTTTTATAAACAAAAATGTACCACAGGAGTTATTGCAGCATTCACATCCACCCCTACCTATATCAATTGAATGAAATAATTCAATTGATCTGCACCCGAACCAGTCTATAATAATAAAATAGTCAGGAATTTTACCTTCTGTTCAGACTTCCTTATACATGTACTTTGGCATATGTACTTATTTTCCCTTGAGTAAATTTGAAAAACAATTGCAAATGCACCAAAAATGAGTAAGAGCCGGTTGCATCAACTTGGATTAAAGTAATCTTAAGTAAAAACCATGTTTCTATGAAAACAGGTCGTGATTGTCAGAAAGTGTAAAAATCGATAATTTGAACAAAATGTTATTATAATCTGATTTGATACAACCGACCCTAGTAACAGTTACCATAAACTGGTTTATTTAAAATTATGACTTTTTAATGTTGAAAGATAAGGAAGCAATTCTCCACTTCCCAGCAGATAGCAGCAGCTGGTGCTGATGATGTGCCTTATGAATAATGTTTTTAAATTCCTTTTTGAAATATACATCACAAAAATGTTATGATGTAGCTACGAGTTTTAGAATTATGAATAATGAACTTCTGGGATTAACAAATAAACAAATTTATTTTTAAAGTTATTAAGTATGAAATTGTTAATTTAATTTGAAGAATTTGGAATATGCAGTTTTATGCTATCAGGAATGCCAGGTAAAATTTTTGTCTCCAAATGGAACTAAGTATTGTGTACAAAGTTGTATAATGAAGAAGCATCCTTAACCTAACACCAGGGGTTTAAAAAAAAAATGAATACTCGAGTTAATGGCAGGTTTCAGTACAACACTATGTCCCACTCCACCCTACCCACCACTACTCAAAATATTTTTAAACCAAAAATTATCTTATATGGTCACACTTTGCCCATATCATTAATAATCATCAGCAGTGTTGCCAACGTAGGCGATTTTTTGCCGTTGCGACGAAAAAATCTAAAAGGTGATTGGTCGCCTATTAGGCTACTTCAGAGACAAGTTATTTAAATCAGTCGAATCGCAAATAATTAAGAAAAAAATACAATACGACGTCCATCATTACCTTTGAGTAATGCTGTCATTAAAACAAAATTTAGGAATCGCATGCAACTACCCATACTGGTAGCCATTCTTAAAATTTGTACCCATGTAAATGCAAGAGGTATGTGTTGCAACAACTTTCAACCAAGCAATCACATGGTTAGCTGGTAGAAAAATGTACGTCTCCAGTGGATCTTGCGCCAGTACTAGCACAGCAACTATACCTAATACTGCTGACGACGGCGAAAGTCTTGTCGATGCCTTATTATTGCTAGCAGAAGACGAATCGGAATAATCTTAATCTTTATTATTTGAATGTTATATTCTTTCTTTGTAATAATATTAATCTTTGTTTATTTATTTTTTATTTTTGTCTTTAAAATGCTACCTATTTACTTACTTTACTTTCTTTTAAGATACATTACGGTGTTTTATATTGGGCTTAGGCCTATTTATCAATACATTATAAGTAAATTGATAAAAATAAAATTTTATTTTATTTATATTGATATTTTGGCATTTGGGCTACTTTAGGCTACTGCAACTGAAATTCGGCTATATTAGGCTACTTTATGTAAGAGAAACGGCGATATTAGGCCAAGCGCTGTTAGCAACACTATCATCAGTGGAAAGCATAGATAAGATAATATAATAGTGGAAAATTCATACTTAGCACAATTCGCTATTTTTTTTTATAGAAATATTTTAATTTTAAGATTTACTGTAAACTTTCCCAAATATAAATAAATAAAATAAGGTTTAATCATCTATAAAATGCTGGGAATTGTCATCTACATACAGCAGACTAACTTTAAATATATGACACTGAAAATCTCAGCCCTTTGAACATTTCATCTCAGCAGCTATCGCGTGCACGGATGCAGATACTTTCATTAAAATCTTTACAGTTTAATAAAAATTACTTTTGTCACACTATTTGTTGTATTTGAAATAATAACAAATAATATATGTATCTGTGTGTTTTAACAGTTTAATTCATGAGAAAAATAAAGAGCTATGTACAAATTATTTGATTTTGGAAAGAATATTTGCTCTGTATGCAGTATTTTGGAACAATGCCCTAATAAGTCTTTTCAAATCTTCCGGTTTAAAATGTATGGCAAGTGGTCCCAAGCCATTGAACCATCTTTCTTCAATATCTGCTAATGTACCACGAAGAACCAGAATCAATTCATTGAATTTCTCCCACAGAGACACATTTGTGTGAATTTCCAATTCATCCTACAACATAAATAAAAATTATATATTTTTTATTAAAATCATAATTCATTAAATGAAACAATGAATATGCATGTTATAAATTACCTGGTATATTTGCGGGAGTCTATTCAATACAATTTTGTAGATCTCCGACAATTGTGAAGCAACATCAGCAGTGATATCTTCTTGTATAAGAACTTTGGATATAAGTTCTTCAATAAAAATATTTGCAAGGCAAGTAATTAACCTAAAAGAAAAATATGTGTAATTAACGAAAAAATTAAAGAGTAGACTTATAAGGTCACTAAGTAACAAATTTCATATTTAAAGTAAACTATATTGATGTTTTGACTTACAGAACTGAAAAAAAATGATAACAGCAAAATGATATAAATTTGAAAACAGAGCCACGAGACTGGAAGTAGGGGTGACCCGGCAGGCTTCATTAGAAGCTAGCCATCTGTAACAGACGTTGCCTTGGTGACAAATTTAGCAGGATTTTGGCAGGAAGATGCAATTGTTTTGCAAATCCTCTAAATAATAATGTTTCCATTTAATCCAGGCAGGAGGTGAATGGGATGCTCAGAGAGTGGTGGAGAATGACTGTACATATACTGATCAAAGTTGTAAAAAGCAATTAGAAATGCTAGAATTAGTTCTGTATGATTTGAGTTTGAACGAAATTACAGATGTTACACGAAGTTACGGGGACAGACAGACAACAAAATTATTATTATTGCGATTACTATTTACAACGAAAGAGAAAACAGTTATTGCAAAAAAAAGAAAATTAAAAACATTTAGTGCTCTAAGGTACAGTGACAGCCCTTTAAGGCGATCGTCTAGCAGAATGAGCAAATTTCACCATTTTTTGTCATATCTTCTCTTGCGTTTTTTTTTACATTTTTGTATGGAAATATCTCATTTTAAAATTTATTCATCAGGTTACATATATTTTAAATACGAATACCTTATTAAAATGTCACAAATTAAATTATATAATTTATTAATAAATTACCAATCTTTCGATGTTTTAAACATGAATAAAATTGCTCCAATTTGTAGGCCTTTTATGACTGAACGGCGTGTTAAGATGTCTTTTTTATTCAATAATATTACAAAGTAAACGTTTATCTTAAATTTGTTATAATTATTGCAAAATCTGTTAATACGTTTACATGCAATTTATGTTTTAAAAAACACTGAAAAACGTGGGAAAATGTGGCCTATGTTTACTGCAGGGTCCTAAAGAATAAGAATGCAAAATGTGGGTCCAATATGTCAAACTGTACAGATTTTTATGAAAAACATATCAGGGGAGGGGAAGAAATGTGGTCAATGTTTTTCGCAGGTTCCTAAAGGATAAGTATGCAGAATTTGGGTCAGATATGTCAAACTACACAGATTTGTATAGAAAATATATCAGGGGGAGGGGGTGTGGTAAAGGGGGAGGGGGAGTGATAAAGGGGGAGGAGGTGTGGTAAAGGGGGAGGCGGTGGGGTAAAGAGGGATGAGAGAAATGTCACCTATGTTACCCGCCAGGTCATAAAGAATAAGTATGCAAAATTTGGTTCAGATCGATCAAACGGTGTACACTTGTATAGAGAACAGACAGACAGATATTGAGTTTTATAGGTACAGACTGCGAGCTGGTAAGAAATACCAGCTAATAATCTGAAGTTGGCAAGAAATACTAGAAATTGACAAATACCCACATAGTCCTGGATATAAATTAAATTTTAATTGTATTTATATTTATACATACTGCCAAACCCCGATAATTTAAATCAAGTGATTTGAATATTTTAAAACTTTTGTTAAATTAATATACATAATGTAAAATGAAATGAAAATAAAAATGTTAAAACTTAAAACTAATGTAAATTTCATAGATTTAAGATAATTTTTAGATCCTTGCGCCATAAATAAAATATTTTTACATCACAAAATTTGAAGTTTTATACAGTCATATAAAATTGACATTGAATTGCTGATTTCGGCTTTTTGCCATGCTTTGTGTGCTGACACAATACACACCTGAGTCTGCTCTTGTGGAAAAACTATTTTGGTCTTGACCTCTGCTGCCACTTTATCAATATCAGCAAATAAAATGCAAACTTCGAAATCGCCTACCCCCATAAGTATTTATATTAGGACAATGGTACTTGAATATTTTCGGCAAGAATCTACTTATTGAGTATTGTGGACTAGCTCTGTTACACCCTGTATATCATTAACTAATTTATATCAACTGAAATATTTCTAAATATGTATAATAATTTGTCATATACATATATAAATAAATCATAATTTAGAAGTTAAAAATATCAATTAAAAATAGTATAAATATCACTAGGCAAAATTATATAAAACAAATACTAGTGACGGTATTTTAACTGGTTGTAAATCTCAAATAACGGTTATTGCGTACAGTAACCGTTATTTGAGATTTGTATCTGATTGTATTGATGATCGTAAACTGATTTTTCAAAATTTGATGGACAACCATCAATACTAGATAACAGTTATATCTCGGTTACCAATCGTCAATACAATCATATACAAATCTCAAATAACAATACAACAAGTATATAATGATTTGACCATCACCAACAAATACCTTTTATATACATTCGGTGGGAAAATGCCAATCCAGATTGTCTTAAGAAGTTGCATTTGTCTTAAACATTGACGGATACTTTGTTCAGCATTTTCGCCTAAAACATCCTTCGTTGCTATATAATTAATATCTGAAAAGTCCAAGTAAGATTAAATATATGAAAATATTTTTTATGTGTGCTTTGATATTATAATATTAATTAGCAGTCAATACCTGAAGACCTGATGGTATCATAAACTTGTTTTCTTTGCAAACGCATGTGACATAAAAGCTTTTCAACAGCGAGATCCCGCAGCTCTTTGACCTGGTCACAGAATGATATTGTGTAGTCTATTTCTTTGTTTTGCAGCTGTTTCACCCATCTTGGACCCAAAGTTAAAAGAAAGTGAGCCAAATACATGCAGTTGTTGTGAAAAAGAGCTGAAATATATAAAAACATTAAAATAATATATATTGAATTGTGTTTATACCATTAATGTGGATTCTGAACATAGATACTTTAATGCAAATATTTTTTTTATTGGCAATCACAATAGTATAGATAAGGTGAAATATAAATGAAAATTCTTCTGCATATATTTATTGCATATTTTGAATCTTGCCAAAGCACTTGTCTTATGGTTAACTAACTTTGGCAACGAACAGCTAATAACACTTTTGCCAAAGGAAGGTATTCCAACTATGTATGTGCCTTAAAACTGTTGTGCAGTTTGGCATATCTACAATGTAATAAATATCAAAAAATTAATAAATATATATAAAAAAAAAAAACTACACAATCAGTCAGAATGATTAATTTATTTGTTAAATACTGGTTGGTTAGTGAAGAAAAATATTTATTGAGATAAAAGAAATTTATTTAATAGAACCTCGTTAATTCAAAATTCAAGGGACCCAAAAAAAAATTTCATATTATGCGGAACCCCGTTAATTCGAAATTTTAGGCAATTGTGAAATTCGTCAAAAATCGTAAAACTCTTGAAAAAAACTAACCCATAAAAACCAAATTTTTATTATGCTCCCTTTCTAATCCAAAAAGTAGGTTTCGCGCCTACTCCACGCGTCGGGATTGAAAATTAAACAATATATAAATCGTTAAAAATTCGAAAAATCCAAAATATACTATAATTATTAAATTTTTTTTAAATAAAAATTTGTTAATCATTTTTATCGGCGCCACGAGTCTGCCTGCAAAGTTTCAGCTCGATTGGATCACGGAAAAAGGGTTAAAAATCGATTTAGACGCTACGAGTTAAAAGAAAGGGAGTAAAAACTGTTAATTCTATTCAATTTATGTTTATATTTAAAGAAATTATTTTGAAAATGCAATATCTATTATGTTAATGCAAATATCGTGACATTTCTATTGCTAATGTACGTATTGACATATTTACTGTTCTCACAAAAATCTTTTTTTTCCATTTCCGTCACGTCTGGATGGCCATAATCATAAATGTTTAGTTATACTAGAATTTATGAAACGCTTCTTAAATCTTCACTTCACATAAGTTTAACTTTTGATTCCGCCTTTTTTCCGGCTCAAACCAACAATGCACAGTTACTAGAAATACAATTTTTTTTTTTTAATATAAAAAAAAAATAGAGATGCGAACACGGAATACGTGTCACATCAACATTTTTACTATTTTCAAACTAAGCTAAACACTTGTGCTATGAAAATAGGACTAACTTGCTAGTCTGGGCTGAGATTCGAACCCGCGATCTTTGGATCACGAGGCGAGTGTCCTAACCACAAGACCAACAAGCTACTCGTTGTCATTTGTCGTTGTCAACAATTGTCAATAAACATGTAAAATAATAAGTTAGTAATAATATCTTTCAAAGAAAATTAAACATTTAACACAAACACAATTATTAGAAAAAAAATCGAACTAAAGACAAATTTAAAAATGTGTTCAGGTATGAGAATTAAGGTGGAAACACACTACTAAAGTGCGACGTGACGTGTTGGCACTTGAAGCGAATCGTGCATATATACAACAAGCCACATGATGCTACAACATGCTTTGCTAGTATAGCTTCGCGAAAGACGGAAGTGTATTGACGTGGCCATGGATTTACTATTTAAAGACGAGCTGGATGAAGATTTTGAAGAATATTTTTTGCAGATTTTAGGGATATATTTTATAATGAAATAAAAAGACATATTAGACGTAGACGATACGAGGATTCATTAAATAAATTAAGATAGACTTACGTATGGTGAATATCATATCCTTTACAGAAAATTGAATTTTGGATGAATGAAATGCAATTTGAAGTTTTACATGACTTTATTAAAAACGACATTTATAAGAAGGAAACAACTTATCGTGAAGCTCTATTAGCATGAAAGAAAGACTGGCAGTGTGTACAGTACAGAAGAAAGGCAGTGTGTCTCAAGTAAGTACAAAATTTGTTCCTTTTTACCTATGCCTATTTTTTATTTTAGTACCTATTATAATTATTACGAAATTCTTTCAGACTTTTTCTTCAGTTTCATTTTCAATTTCTTGTGCCATCCTCTACTGTTTCATAAAGTACTACATTCTCACTCACATCTTCAGTATTCATTTCATAATTTTGTGTATTTTTTGGTGCTCCAGTGTTTGTTGTGTGTAGATATGAAGTATTTTGATATTGCATTGTTTGGTTCCGGGTCACACACAGTTATCCTCAATAGTTGTTCGCGTCTATTTAACATGTTGATTTCGGGATCACGTGTGAGTTTGTGAAACTTAATATTAACTTGGTCCATATTAGGTAATTTTTTAATTGTTTACTCATGGACAGAAAGAAATTATCTGTTTCATTCATCTCTGCTATTCTCTTTTGTCACGATTCATGTGATGATTTCATAACATTAACCATCTCTCTTAGAATATTATTGTTATCATTTTCTTTCATATTTCGATTTAATGTTCTATAAAATGAAGAGGTTGGAGTTGGTGTTCTTACAGAAGATGAGCTTGGCGTTGGTCGCCTTACAGAAGAAGAGCCTGGAGTAGGAGGTATTGCGTTAGCACAAGATGATTCAGGTTCTTTTGAAAATTACGGCTCATGTGTTGATTAAAATAAAACACAAATCACTTTGTTTTCACCACTTTATTAGATTAAACAATCTACATGTTTCGAGAACAATGTTCCCTTCTTCAGGATTATTTGTGTATTAAAAATTTAAAAAGTTAAACCAAGCAAACGTGTTACGGTGATGGGTCGGTGAGGGGGTTGGTGTGGGGTGGGGGGGGGGGCTCGAGGTGTTAACTATTATGGGTCATCTAGAGAGGGTGGAATGTTAAGTGGAAAAATATCCAAAATAGGATTATGAAAAAATTTTGTCTGTGTATTAGAATTAATATTAACGTTTTTCCTAATTTCAAGTATTTCTAAATTATTTATTTGTGGGATCTTATAGCTGAAATGTAAAAAATTTAAAACTGTGTTAATATTAAATGTATGGTCATATTCTATTAAATGTTTTGCAAAGTCTGATTTTATGTTCTCTTAAATATTCTCGAAAGACTTACACATGGTGTTGGGTCTTAACAGGAAACACACTGCGTGCGATGCGTCGGGTGGTGTGTTTGCTCGCTCTCCTGGCAACACGCCAATTTGGATTGACCGGATGTTATCGAGCAGGGGTGCGTTTGATCACATGGCGTCTTTTCTATTTGTATCTGACCATATTAAGGCCCCAGACCACTGTGCGCGCGCGGTATGAGGGTGTATTTTTCGTAATTATTTTCAAGCAAACGATACATGGAATTTTTTTTTTATTACTCATAGTATATATATATATATATATATAATAATATATAATATATACTATGAGTAATAAATAAAAAAATTCCATGTATCGTTTGCTTGAAAATAATTACGAAAAATACACCCTCATACCGCGCGCGCACAGTGGTATATATATATATATATATATATACATATTGAAGACTCCATACAAATGTTTTTACTCAAATCTAAAGTACAGTTTTCGGTGTACACTGCTTCCGAGAAGACACTCTGACTAATTTGCCGCTGGGTGGTTGACAGCTATTAACCCATAGGGTACAACCGAAAAATGAAATAAAAATATATTTAGAAACTATACATATAGGTTTATAGCATCACGTAGGGAAATTTGGATATCTAAAACAACAAAAAATGGCGGACTAGCGAATTTTTGATTTTTTATAGAAAATTATCATCATTAATTAAAAAAAAAATAGAAGGGGGCCTTTTATAAAAAAATCCCTACGTGGTGCCATAGAGACTGGATTTTCAAACAGTTTACTACTTGGCGCGTGCAAATCGGATGTGTAGTTTTTCTGATATGCTGTCAACCAGGTTGAAAAATATAATTTTTAGAAAAACACATTCAAAGTTTTGCTGAAGGTTAATTCAACATACAAATAAAAAAATATAAACTGCTGTATCTCCGTCAATTTTATAAATTTCTTTAAAATATTTGATGAGAGCATTCTTAAGGCTGGAAAACCGTTTCGTAAACATGCGAATCTGTCAAATTACGTGGATAGATCATGTACTTTCAAGCCGTGCCTGAGATGTCATCTGAGCGTAAATCAAATAAAACTTGCACTCTCGTCACATATTTATGGTTACGTTGCTAAAACAGTAAGGTTTTGATAGAAAGAGATGGTCATATATTCTTCGCTTTCGTCGGCGTCAGGCATCCTCACAGAAGTACATTATCTGTCAAAATATTTACTTATTTAACTTTTGACAAATGATCTTATATTATTTGAGTCGACTTATTATTTTCCGTAAATAATTTAAGAATCATATTAATAATTCTGAACTCCTTTTTAAATCAATGCATATCGTAATATGACAATACAAAACAATTACCTAGCCCCACGTGCGTACTGCGTATATCAAAATGTATTACTCAAACTTTCGACAGATTCCTGTATTTTATTTACGTCCAATTATTACTTACTGTATAGAATTTAAAAAACATATTAATAATACTGAAATACTTTTCAAATCTTAATGTATACCGTAACATAAACGAAAAATAATCACGCCAATGCGCATGCCCACGGCACATACAGTGCGTATTTTGACTTATCTAAGTGAGATTCTGGACTTTGTTGTTGAAATTGGGCTAATAGTGAAACTGACATGTGACGCATGTTCAAAGTGTAAAAAGGATGAAACCGTTCGAAAATCCATACAAAACCATAATATTAGGTCCTTACATATGAAATTGGCGTTTTGCCGTACTGGCAAATTTGATCTCAAATATCTTCTCTTTGGTTAGGAATTCCAAATTCAAATTTATACAGCTACTTACTCATGTATTTGTGTTTTGAAAAATATAATTCATTTGTTTTTTCACTCAGTTTACAAAATGAAAAACTTGAAATATCGCGTTATTTAAGAGTACGAGTTCCACCGTAGCACCAGTGCTGCAGAAACGGCTCGAAGGATTAATGATGTGTATGGCGACGGTGCCGCAAAAGAAAACACAGTGCGTTTTTGGTTCCAACGTTTTCGTTCTGGAAATTTCGACCTGCAGAACAAGCCCCGTGGACGGCCGGAGACCAAAGTTGATAATGAAGAATTGAAGGCTATTGTGGAAGCGGATCCATCGCAAACCACATCCGAGTTAGCTGCAGGCTGCGGTGTTAGTGATAAAACTGTTTTAATCCACTTGAAGCAAATTGGTAAGGTGAAAAAGCTTGAAAGGTGGGTACCTCACGAATTGAGTGAAGCAAATCAACAAACGCGCGTTGACTGCTGCGTTGCATTACTCAACCGGCACAATAATGAAGGGATTTTAAATCGAATCATTACCTGTGATGAAAAGTGGATCCTGTACGATAATCGGAAGCGCTCATCGCAATGGCTGAACCCTGCCGAACCAGCCAAACCATGCCCCAAGCGAAAATTGACTCCAAAAAAGTTACTTGTGAGCGTTTGGTGGACTAGTGCTGGTGTCGTTCACTACAGCTTTCTTAAATCTGGCCAGACGATTACGGCAGATGTCTATTGTCAGCAACTGCAAACCATGATGGAAAAGCTAGCTGCTAAACAACCGAGGCTGGTTAATCGCTCTAGGCCACTGCTGCTTCATGATAACGCTAGACCACACACTGCACAACAGACGGCTACCAAATTAGAGGAGCTTCAATTGGAATGTCTAAGACATCCACCGTACTCTCCGGACCTTGCCCCAACAGATTACCATTTTTTTCGAAATTTGGATAACTTCTTGCAAAGGAAAAATTCAACTCCGATGGGGCAGTCCAAACCGCCTTCAAAGATTTTATTGATTCCCGTCCGAATGGTTTTTTTAGTAAAGGGATCGATGAACTACCTATGAGATGGCAAAAGTGCATAGATAGCAATGGTACATACTTTGATTAAATAAATATATTATAATAAAAAAAAAATCGGCTTAATGTTCCTCCCATACTAAACGCCAATTTCATATGTAAGGACCTAATATATGGGAGATATCAATTGCTTTTGAGCATATTATATAATAATAATTCATATAAATGTCAAATTTGGCGTAGAAGTACGATTAATAGTGAAATAAATGACGAGGAATATTCGGCCACATAAACATGTCTGACCTCTGCCGCGGCCAGACGGCATAGGATGTCGTTTTTCATATTTTAGAATTTTTATTTTAAAATAATAATTAACGTGTTTTTAATAAAAAATGTAGCTTTTCAATAGTAAATGAAGACTCAAAGTGCGAATACAATATATCGTTTGAAATCATATTTTTATATGATTATACAAGGTTTTAAATTCATCAAAATTACTGCATGTTTGAAACATTATAACATTATAAATATAAAATATTTCTTAATTTCCTACGTACGGATTCTAGATAATTAAGAAAACTTTATACGTATAAAAAAACACATTATGCTTACATACAAATATTTAACACACGTCTCTTTGCTGTAGAACATTAAAAACATTTTTTTTGCCGCAGCCTGTGGATTAATGCCTATATTTTCTTAATTATTGTAAATAATGTTCAGTTTATTACTTTTATACAGGGTTATTTGTAAAACATTAATAACCTCGCAGGACTGTACTCTTGCGTTGATTATGAGTCGAAAATGTTCAAGCTATTATGACCTAATATCATTAGTTAAGGAGATATGCGACATCAAAGTTTGCATTACTTTTTCAATATTTCTGACTTATTTTTTGTGAAACATTGATTGACGGGGGCACAAACCTGTGGAATGCCCCCACGACACCCTTGCCACCAAACCATAACTCAATGAGTTAAAACCCTGATGGGCCATAGCAGGCGAGTATTCGGGGGCACAACCAGTGGAACGCCCCCACGACACCCTTGCCACCAAACCATAACACAACGTAATATATTTTTCTTTATTGAATGTTTTTTTGGGTTAGACGCGGACGTTTCTACCTAAATAATCCATTATCTATGTTTTGCGTATACATAAACCCCCGTATACAGTAAACCCCCGTTCATCGCGACCCCGGCGAGTGCGGATTCGTTATATCGCGATCTTTTTTTTGTCTAGGCACTTGTCTGGTCATGACATGGTACCAAGAATTATCAAACCGAATGGTGACACATATGTGCTATCTTATTTCTCGCTCACTCTCACGCTGCACATGCACAAACATTGCATATGTAAAATTACAAGCGTGAGTGAGACAAAAAAACGCCGAAACCTGGTCCCTAGTAGGGTTAAGTCAGCGCATTTGAGTTTATCAGTGTTCTTCAGTGTAAGCTTAGCTCCAATTTCAAACGCATCCTAATCAAATTAACTAGATATTTTTATCGCTTCGTAATTTATAAAATGTTAAAAAGACAATGCAAAGAATCAGTTAAGAAAACTCGCATTGTAGTGACTTTAGAAAAGAATCTAAAAATTGTCAAAAGTTACAAATTACAGTTGCGGGAAGGGATTTCAAATTGGCCGAGTCTACAGTGCGATAACTGTGCAACAAAAAGACAGAATTTAAAAGACTGGTTAGAGTGTTACTCCAATTACAGCGACGAAAGTCTCACGAACCAGAAGTTTTTTGATGACGGAAATAGAAAATTTATTAAGCAAATGGATAGAGGACCTACATCAAAACCACATGTCCAAATCATAATGAATAAATCACTTAGTCTTTGGGATCATTTAGAATCTCAACATGGAGGAGAAGAAATTTTTAAAGCAAGCAAAGGTTGGTTTGATCGGTCTAGAAAACGATCAAACTTGCATAGCCTTAAAATGATTGGCGAATCAGCTAGTGCAGATGTAGAATCAGCTGAAAAATATCCAATGGAGTTCCGTGAAATTGTGGAAAGAGGAAATTATCCACCAAATTTAATTTGGTGGTTAAGAATGCCAACACGACCGTTTATTTCCATAGACGAAAAGACTGCTTCTGGATTTAAAGCGTTTAAGGACTCGCCTAACGCTTCTTCTAGTCGGAAACTCATCATGCAGGACTGTCGTACGCTCTGGAAAATGACGTCTCCGAATCTGTTCCCGTGTGAAAATTATGTGTTAAAACCATTGAAAAGGCCCTTTCTCTTCACAATCAATGCATGGAGTTGTTAGAAGAGAACGATGAACTGAACGAGCGAGTGATTGCTGTGAAATGTGGCTGTAATGCATTAATTACTTGACAGTTATTGGCAATTTTTTTACAATAAACGTAGAGGCCAAAAAAGGGAATTTAAATTCCTTTTTGCAACGCGGAACAAAATTAACGAATTATTAATTATTTAACATAAGCCATTTTGCATTATTAATATTGTTTTTTTTATTAATAAAGTGTTTTTCGAATATTACATTGTTTTTTTCAAAATCCCCCGTTGATCGCGAAATTACACTTATCGCGAACGTGTCCAGAACCTATCCCCCGCGATGAACGGGGGTTACCTGTATATTACTTTTTTCTAATCTATTGTGAATGATTATTCAAACATCAAACATTAATTTTCTATGGTTTCTATTGTCAAAAATGCATCATTTTTAACTTAAAATAACTGCATTTAAACTTGCTAGCGTCAAAATTTTACATCATTTATGTAATCAGGACCCTTTATTACGCTAGGATTTTTTTTTAACGAAATTGGTATTTCGTTGCCAATTCTAACTTATTCCGATTTTTTTAGTAGCTTGAATTTTGAATTATTGGGGTTTTGCATAATTATAAATGTTTTTTTGGGTCTGTTGTTCTATGTTCCACTGTAATATAAGTAAATTTTTTTCTTTCTGTTAATTAAAGTATTGAAAGTACTTTTTTAAAAACTATATTTTTTGGTGTAGTTACCAAAATATTAATGGTATAAATTAGCTCACATGAAAACAAAAAATCGTATTAGATTACTATTACATATCGCACCTACAAAAACATAAATTGGCAGTCCAACTAACCAGTTATCCGTCCGAAAAAATGTTACAAATGCAACCTATCGAAAAAAAAAATATATATATAAATATTTAGCAAGCTCAAGAATTTATCAGACATACATTTACGTCTTTGACCTGTCTATTACATCTGTACTGTTGTACGTAAAACCTGATAAAACATTAGCATAATAGATGTGAAATATACTTTTCAATTAAGTTGTCATGCACTACTAGAGCCACACCGGTCACACAGAGATGTAAGATTATTATGTTATATAATGTAGAACGTCAGTGATCAGCATGTGCCAGAGGTAGAGAAAATAACCAAGCAGTTGAAAAATTATGAATTGAGGATTGTGCACAACTTGGACTAAAAATCATATTCGTCTCTCTTGGGTGATTCCTTAAAAAAATTCAAATATTGTGTACTCCACAAGCTTATTAGAACAAATATTTATATAGATCCTATAAGATAAAGACAAGACAACACAGTCAAAATTGGAAGGACAGAAATAATATTAAACATTACATACCTACTTGTTGAGGCATACATTCCAGAATTGTTTTAAAATGAAGAGGAACTATGGCCATGTAAAGCTCAAAAACATTTCTAGCTGTATAATAAAGACGTTTCGCACAAACTTCTGAAGCTTGGGAGGCTTGTTCCATCATCACTACAACCAAATCTAGTAGTTCCTGGGTGGACTTGGACACTGCACATCTCGGAAATAAAAATGGAGATGAATGAAATGCTTTTGCAAATACAGTCAAATATTCATCTGTGGTGGGAATATCGCTAAAAGTACTATCATTACCACTCTCTTTTGTACTTATATCTGTTCCAACAGACATTATATTTTCCAAATCTTTTGTCATAATGTTCCGCGCATTTTCCAAAAAATATTGACTTGTTTTGTTGGCAAATAATACATCAACATTATTTGCATATTGTAAAATAGAAAAATTCTCATTTTCAAAAAAGTTTATGTTGGTTAGAAACTTTTGGAAGCTTTCGACTTGTGATGTCACTTGTCCATAATCCTGCAGTTCACTGATACAGTTTGGTATGGTATGTACGAGGCAGTCTTTAATTAAAATGTCACTAAAATCAACGCATACCAGAGATCCGAGTAATCTGAGAAGAGTGTTGCCGTCAGGTAAAATGTAATCCAGATTTGTGTTAAGATATTGAAATAGAATTTTTAAATTATTCAGAACAACTTCGTAATGAGGGACAGTTTTGTTATTTGATGGAATAAATATTTTTAAAGTTTCTGCATCATTTGGCGAGTAGTCTATTTCAGCAATAATATGAATTAATGGATTCATTACATGTTTCAATAAGAAGCTAGCAAAATTCTTCATTTCCATATGAATTTGTTTCGACGCAATCAAGGCATCAAGCACTTCAGATTTGTCATTCATAGAACTGTTATTAAATTGGATTGTGATGGTTCTTTTATCATCTAGAATCACATCTGACCAGTGGAGATAGTTACCCCACAGTTCTGACAAATCATTTAACAATTGTTCCCAGCACAACACTAAATCAGTTTTCAATACTTTGAATAAACCTAGAGCTTCCAAGCCTTCAACAGGATTATTCAGCAGATCAGTCAAAACAGATAGGGCTGTGACAGCTCCGTGAAGTTTATTATCTCTCTTTAATTGATGAAATATTTTCAGCTGGGTATCACATGTCACCAACTGTTCTACTATATTGAGGCTGTAAAGAGTTTCTTCCAAATTGAAAGATATTTCTTGAAGCTCATGAGTGGAATTTAATATATCTTGCAAAGCTTCACCTTCTATATGATTTTGACAAATAGTAATTTCGTTGATTAATTCTGTGGATTTTTCTAGTTTGTCTTCACAGCCACCGACAATGTCTTCGATATCTATCTTACCATCCTTTAAGTAGGATTTAACATCTTTTTTAATATGTGCTATTTTATCAATTAAAAGAGGAATTTTTTCACTAGGATCAACAGACTCCTCACTGTTGTGAATTTCCATAATAACTTGAAGATCCATTATTTTCTTCTGTAAGGCTCTGGCCTCCTTTCTTTCTTCTTTTTGTTGTATTTTTCATCTATATCTCTTCTTAAGCTACGTTTCGAGTCTCTACTATTAAATCTGTTAAAACGATAATTATTTGAACTGACTGCATGTTTTATAGTATTCTTCAAAAATGTTTTGTTAGTCGTGGGTAGCTGACTCTTCAACCACCCAGAAGGGCCCACAGCTTCCGCCCGGAGCGCTCCTCGAGTAGCTTCTCTCAGAAGTTCTTCTGTTGCTAGTCTGAAAAGCAAACTCTTGGCATTAAACTCATGTATGTATATACATTAAACAAACAGTTCTGTGACAACACCTTTCCTCAAAATCACTTTAGCCCATAGTTACATGTATATACGGGTTGACATGTATACATGTAAATGCACCCAATATTATTATAACATGACCTCCCTGGTCTGAGAACTTACATATACACAAAATATTAGCTTTATATATATATATATATATATATGTACTCCTACTTAATATTATATGATAATATTATTCAAATAATAAAAAAATACTATAACCATCTACCAGGTTGTTATATAAAATGTTTCTAGCACAAATAGTAATATTTATACATAGACATAAATATTAGTTAATAACAGAACGAAGAATAAATTTGATGTAAATTTTGTACATATGTAACCTTCTTACTTATTAGAATTCCTAATCACAAAATTATCGCATACTGGGATGAGATCAGGGTTTGTCTACGTGGAAACTACTACATCGCACGAGGCGCATATAGAGTGACATTAATTTGATAAAAACGAAAAATAACTGACTTCGAAATATAATTTGTCGCTATAAAAATAGGACGAAAAAGCAGCAATTTATTGAAATTTTCACAAGTTGTTTCAACGCACACAACATTCACATTAATATTACCAACTTTTCAAGAGCCAAATCGTCAGTTGTTTTTTGGGAATCTTTTGTTCCTTCTTCAGATTCTTTTGGGATTTCTGAAGGCTCTGACATATTTCATCAGTTATAGATATTTTATTTCATCCACCGTGCACGAAACGACATAAATGTCATCACGTCAGTTTGCCATCGGCCATTTCTCCAAAGTTCTATAGATATAGATAATATAAGTGATAGAAGCATAGACAAAATGTAAAGGCCCTAGTTCATATTGGGCCAAGCGCCAAGGTGGGCCAACGTCACTCGTCGCCTAACAGGTGTTTTCACGTTGGCGCATAGCTCATTGCTGTCTGGCGAAACACTTGAGATGGACGTTATCACGGCCGCGGCAACTAATTTGTACCAAGCTATAACTAGAAAAATATTTAGAATTTCTCTCTGTAATTTTGCGAGCATATTCTATGATAGTATACCTATCGTTTGAAGCAAAAGAAAAAAAATTCAACTTGTGTCATTAAGTTGTGTCTTTGCGACTTCAAAACATTTAATTTAAGATCTTCAATTGCGCCTAAAAATCTTAAGAACAATCTAAAATTTTGCATTTACAGAAAAGAAAAAAAGTTGAGTGCATGCGCCTTTTCTTTATAAATCCGTTGGTAATAATATAAAGGGCTGAGAGGCCAGTTTTGGTCACTTTAAGATATTTTTTCCAACTGTGCATTATTACGAACTCAAAATAGTCAGAATCGTTTTTTTAAATTTCCCCATATAGCACATTCATTTCTTTTTTGAAAGTGTAGAAAACAAGTATATAACATATAAGGGGGTATTCTAGTCTAGAAATTTTAAAAAGTCAAAAATTTTTTTTTTGTTCATTTCGTAAGTTTAGACATTCAAAATTATATCCTCGAAAGAATTTTTCAAAATTCTAATTATTTACCGAGATACAGCAATTTCGGTGACGCGACAAGTAAGTGGTCCGACCGAAACAAATCAAACAATAGAGAGTAGACGTTGCTCGACTACCTGCGGATGGATTACCCTATAAAACCTTTTTTATACTCTATACCTAAATAATGTATATTTAACTAATATGAAAATTTTGAAGTGGAGGAAGTTCCATTGTATGGAGCAGGAATCGCCGATTAAAAATATGTATTACCCTACAAAACCTTTTTTATACTCTATACCTAAATAATGTATATTTAACTAATATGAACATTTTGAAGTGGAGGAAATTCCATTGTATGGAGCAGGAATCGCCGATTAAAAATATGTAAGTATACCGTACTGAAACTTTACTCAAAACTTTTCATGCGTTTTTCTAGAAACTACATTTTTCAAGCTGGCGTGCATGATATCTCAAGTTTTACTAAACCGATTTATTTAAATTTTTGTGTAAACCTTCTTTATACATCCTTCTATAGCCCCTAGCAGATTAAAGTCGAAATTTTTATTTTTACTATTTAAATAATAGTAATAAAAAAATACGGCCGTTTGAAAAAAGATTTTTTTTCAAACGGCCGCCATTTTTTAATTTTTATTTCTCCGAGGTAGGGGCGATAGCGACATCTTTACTTACTAAGAATCTGTCAGATTTTTTTGTTTCAATTGACCGCAAGGGTCGGAACCATGCACGCCAGGACCCCCCCCCACTTTTTTTGGACCCCCCACTTTACCAGCCGATAACTTTTCGAGTTTTTAATTTTTTATGTTTGATGTATTCTTAAAATATAAATAAACGAATGTTAAAAAATCTATAACAAAAATATTCTTTGTTTTTTTACAAAGCTCTAAAAAAACCCCGAAATTCGTGTCTCTAGACTAGAATACCCCCTTAATATAATTTAAAATAGAAACATCAAACTTGAAATGTGTTCAATAAGGTTTCTTAATGTTTTCAAATAAAAATAAAACAAGAATCTGACCTTAAGGTTAATGGATGGTGACGAGAACACTTTTGGTAGAACAAGGCGGGCGGGAGAAAAAGTCTTTAAGTTGGGGTAAACCTGTTTGCGGAGAACAATGATAGATGTCTTCTTTGTGCCGCTTCTTTCGGTGGGTGGCGGCATCTGCTGGTCCTCCCCTGTGAATGCAGGTTTCGTCGGCGACTTCTGGCGTCGTCGTCGGGGCGTTCGTACAGTCGACGGCGGGGCGTCGTTTCTTCTGACTGACGTCGCGGCCCTGGTGCTGCGATCGCTACCGCTCGGACTCGACTTCTCCAGGAGTTGCCAGGGTATTCGGCCGGACCGTTTTGACGGGTCAAGCTAGAGTCCCCAGTTTCTCCTACTCTTGACTTCGACTTCAACTTCAATTGCCTTCTCAGCGGCCGTTTTCGCCTTATATACACCTTTCGCTGACCTGAGGCGTGGTCGACGGTAGTAAGGGGGCATCCCTTAGCTTTCTTTGGCTAGGATGGTGGTGCCTGTCTTCCGATTGGGCCGCTCCGGGTTCACCCTCGTCGTCCATTGGTTCCCTTTGTTCAACCCTGGTCTCGACTGATGCTATTGGTCGTGGGTCTCTTCTCTGTTACCGGCCCGCCCCCTACTGTTTTCTCACTTGCTGCGCCATAGCCGCAGCCCCAGTGGCTTGTATAGGCCTAAACTGTTTGTCGATTCTCGCGAGCACTTCGTTATCACTGTTTCATACCTACTACCCCATCACCATCTTTATTCCACCTTTTTATTGTAGATATACATTACTAGGGCAATGTGCCTATTAGTGCAGAGCCTAAGACTAAGAAGGATTTTCCTTTTTCTTTTCTTGAAATAAGAAATTTGTTATAGAAACAAAATACCATAGCGCTCCAATGTTTTTCTTTACAGAAATCATGTTAAACCTTATTACTAGAAAAAAATATTAAGAGCACCTGGTAAAAGATCGACTAATACATCAGTATTTACATCTACTCTAATACAACTTTTATATTTTTCTTTTGTAACTACTCGAATTATTTTATCTTCATTTCGTATGCACATTTTCTTTATATTTTCTTTAGGCCTTTGCCTTATTGCGAATGTACATAATATAAACTTAAAGAAATTTAAATTTAACAATTACAAAGCCATTGGCGGTCAATTGATATTAAACAAAAAAGAGTTGAGAGACCCATATTTTGGTAACAGCTAGTAAACATAATAAACAAGAAACCAAAGATTCAAATATTAGGATTAAAAAAACATTCTAGAATACTGAAGCATTTCCCCAAACAGATTGAGGCTTACCTCACGATCGTGTCAAACCATATTAACAGGGAAAACATCAAGAATACCTGGCGAAAATTAATCAATATAGCGGTATTCACATCTAGTCAAATATAACTTTTATTTCTTTGCAATTACTTAGATTATTTTATCTTGGTTTCGTGTGCAGGTATTCTTGCGTTCGTACACTTAAAGAAATCCATACAGTCACGATCATTAGCGGTCAATTAACACAAGAGAGATTAGAGTGACTCATATTTTTGAAGACAACTAGTGAATATAACAAACAATCCACAATGGATAACATATTATTTCAATTAGAAAAAAATCATTCGGAAAATTCTTTTAGCCGACAGATTTCCAAAGGCCAAAGAAATTTAATTGCAATCTTATATTTCATTAACTGTCACCTGAATATCTACAACTGTTACATCTTTTCACACATCTTATTTCGTTGGGTTGTCAATATTAAAACATTAAGAAAATAATAATTGAGAGCTGTCCCAGAAATTAGAAACATCGTTTAGAAAGAAATAATTTCTGATAGATTAACGTTCTCCTTAAGAATGAATTAAAACTAATAAATTAACATTATTTTTAGTACCTAGTCGCTTAAACTAACGAAAGACGAAACGGAGAAATTCCCTTATATTACATTAACAGTTTAGAAAGCACAATATAAAAAAACTATATACATAATCAATTTAATTTCACCATTACTTGGTGCATAAAAATATAATACAATAAAGTTTTTATTACAATTACTCGTCAAAATCATGATGCCTCCACAGGGATACAAAAAAAATGTTGAGAACTTTGTAAACAATAATTACTTTGAAATTCTAAAAAAATAAATTTATCATCGTTTGTTAGAACAATATTACTGTCTTTAATTGCAATTAATTACGTGGTTGACTCTACAAAGGAAAAATACAACTATTTCGAAATACTAAAGAGCTAAATTTATTATTTGTTAGAAAAATTATATTGTATTTAACTGCGATTATTCGCGTGGTTAACTCTACGTAAAAAAAATACAATTATTTTGAAATACTAAAGAGTCAAATTATCATTTGTTAGAAACATTAAATTGTACTTAACTGCGATTAATCGCGTGGTTGACTCTACAGGAAAATAGCGCTGTCCCAGAAATTAGAAACATCGTTTAGAAAGAAATAATGTTGTATCGAGTAGCGCTGTCACAGAATCCTAAGTTATATACCCATAGGTACGAGGAAAGTGAATACATATATTCAAAGTTTGCTAAAATCATACGAAATAAACATTTCATTTGTTTGGATATAATCCCGCAATCATAGCAGGTGTCTCATATAATTTTGGTCACTACTTATTACAGTTGAAGTACATCGAATGATACCTTACACCTTAGTCTACTCAATCTACTTAATTGCCATTTCGCTAATATATAGTCACTACGTGGGTCTACGACGCTTATCCCCTGGCACCGGCTATCAGTGTATCAAAATTAATTAAACAGATGCAGTCATTTTTAACCGATCAATATCGTCACGTATTGCATATTACCTTCACGTCATATTGCGGAGATACCTTTTTAGTCCCGGGACATCTGGCTTACTCCATTTTTTTTCATAACGTCTACACTACCTATTTTTGATAAAGTGGTTTTTTTACGAAGGCCTTCCTGAGTATTATACTTTTCGCCCAAAGAAATGCATTTCCGAAACATTTGGCGGCCACTTTACAAAAAAAGGCGACCTTCTAAACTACTGTTTGCTTAGCTTTCCAGGGCTCGCCGTAACGTACCCATTGTTTAGTGTATCGACATTTGGCCCTAACGTCCATCTTTTTTTATCGTTTAATGTGAGGGTCAGTCCGATTGGAAGTTGTTTTTCCGTGTTTTTCCTGTTGTAAAACCGCCCTTCTGAGATATTTCCTTTAGAACAAAGGATGCAAACGTATTGTTCATCTTAACAAACGAAGCGCATGTTAACGTCTCTGACCCTCCAGCTTTCTAATTCATTGTTTCATATTATTTTTATGGTGGGCGACCCTAAGAGAAACTGTCCGTCGCAATGCTTTTTTTTAAAACAATAGCTTCGGTATTTTTCTTCGGACAATAGACCGTACAGATGGTGATGTAGCGGGCACATGTTTTGTAAGCATGGGGCGTCCTCCGCCATTTTCCAGACAGGTTGGATGGACTTTATACGCTTATACGAAAGCTTAAAATCGTCTTAGATACCCGCAGGTAAAAATATTTGTACTCTACGAACCACCGAATGTAGCACCGCGCATTCTAGTTGCACTGAGCCGCCTCTACACTACTAGCGAAGTCGGCCGAAGCGAAGCGAATACGATAGTGTGGAGGGGTACTTCGCGTTACTTCGCCTCGCCTCGGGCGACTTCCGAAAGTTGTCGGTATTTGGGCCGAGTCAAAGGAATTCGAAATGACCCGAAGTTCGTGCGGACTGTTCTACTACTTCTACTACTATTCTATGGGCAACTGAGTTCCTCGTAGCGATGCGCGATTATGAGTTATTTTCATAATCGAATGATTAGTAATTGAATGATTTTCATAATCGAATGATTAGTTATCGAATGATTTTCATAATCGAATGATTAGTAATCGATTTACGAGTTATCGATTATTTTTGCGTCCAAAAAATATATGACGGTATACTTAAAAAATGATGTATACTTTATACTATGTCTGCAAAGGTAATAACTTATAATATTCGTAAGCCTTTAAAAAAATAAATTTTTCAAAGGTTATATGAAAACCGGGGTATGTTGTTTCATTAATTAATGTAAACCGGAGCATTCCTAGAAAAAAGATTGAGTATTTTTTGTTTCTATAAATATCGATAATCAAATCGGAATATTGGAATGCTTCTAGTAGACCATAAATAAAAAAAACACGAATGTATGCTATTGATAGCTCGGTTAAATTAATTTGTCTTTGTCTATCAATAAGATGCCTTGTCAAGGAAGGTGGAGCGGGAATTTCAAACACTCCGGCGGGTTTATATACATTTATTACAAAAGAAAAAAACAGTTAAACCTTACGTTCTAAAGCACTATTACTAATTTTATAACTAATCCTAACCTAAACGCCAGCAGTTCGACCGTCACATAAGTCCGTCCTGTCCTTTCACATCTCAGTCCACATTAAAAAATATTACAAAAACACATGTCACAAGCCCTCGTGGCCGCGGTCGTAAACAAACTGCGGGTCGTTTCGCGCACCAAGCCACGTTGGTTGCGGAAACTCGCGGGAAGCGCACGTGGTCCAGGTCGCGGAAGCACGTGGCGTCGGTCGCCGCCGAGCTGCAGGAAGGCGTCAGGCCTTCCTCGGGAGCCCGCCGTGGTGAAGCTGCCATCGTCTGGGTGGTCCGAGGCGCTGCAGGCCGCCTTCTCTTCAAGCGACGTGGCTGGCGTCGACCCGCGTTCTTGAACACATGTGGCGGCGGCTCGAGTGCCCGCCGCCGAAGGGGCTGTCGCGGGCAGCGCAGACTGTTACACTCACCGCGGTCGGAATTGGACAAAAAGGCGTTCTTGGCCCACCGGCTTCAACTCTCTGTGTATGCGGGGGAGGGGGGGTAGCCTCCCCCACCCGCAATGGCACCCTACCAACTCCTGGCGGTGCGGGGTGGCAACCCGTGGTGCCGCGCGAAATTTAAAATTACCTAAATCTATTTTAAAATAAAACTTATATTCTAATTTACAAAGGACGCGATGCTGAACGTCACATGCAGGTCGCGGACGCATCACTATGTCTGCAACGTTAATAAACTACAATATTTATAGCACGCTTATGGATATTTAGTTTGAAACAACTGTTTCTGTGAGATTTCGCGTAACCTTGAGGTCAAACTCAGTTTAACCCAGGATTTACACTTACTTTGTTCAAACTTGAAACATCCAGGCCTTAGGGAGGCTTCGGTTTAAAATAATTTATGCAAACAACATACCCCAGTTTTTGTACAACCTTTGAAAAATATTTTTCAAATCACTTTTCAAAAGTCTATAATGGTCTATAATTATGCACATGGCAACACGTCATTTAAAGGTCATTTTAATTTTTTATCTATGGATGGAATAGATATTTCTCCATAGACGTATTATTTCTCCAAATCCAATCGTCTATGGTTTTGTTAGGAATCTGACGGATGAAGTGTTGCGCGTCGTATCGTGTGTAATATTAAATTTACGGTGTTGTAACTTAAGATTGAATTATTTTCAATGAATGGTTGTTAAACATCCAGCGTAAATATTTTAAAGGATCTGGTAATAACATGGCTCTGCCGGTTAATATTGATCAGTTAAACATCTCATTGAATGCAATAAGAGCCCTTAGATCAAGTGTTGGGCAGGTTTTTGATAATTTGGGAAATGGTGTTAGAGCTGACCACGGCGAAGATGGAAAAGAAACAAAATTTTTGCTTGAATTGCAAGAACTTTTGAGCAATGTTAATGTAAATCTCAGAGAGGTGGAGCAATCCATCGGTAGTTTGACAGCTCCGCCTGGACCGTTCAATTTAGGAAATACCACATTCTTAACTCAAGAGATAACACAGGATCGACAAGCCCTCTACACACAGCTCGTGAATAGCTATAAATGGACAGATAAAATTCACGAATATAGTGGGTTAGCTCAAACCCTGTTGAGTCAAAACTCATTAAAACGATCTTATATAAATTCCAGTAGTGCTAAGAGACGAAGAACTCAAACAAGCAGCCACAATGTTCCCCCTCAAAATGTTGATAACGTAATAAACACGATTGACAGGCTGTTCAATGATATGAAGATAACGGTTTCCCGTCCTTTTGCCACCAACGCTGTAGTGCAAATAAGCTTAGGACATGTTCTCAAAGCTGTGGTGGCATTCAAAGGTCTCATGATCGAGTGGGTCGTAGTGAAAGGTCACGGAGAAGCCTTGGATCTTTGGACGGAATCTCGGCATCAGGTATTCAGAAAAGTGACTGAGAATGCCCACGCAGCCATGCTTCATTTCTACTCGCCAACTTTACCTGATCTAGCTGTCCGATCATTTATGACCTGGTTTCATAGTTTCATTAACTTGTTCAGTGAAGCTTGCAAGAGATGTGGTAATCACTTGCACAATGCCCTACCACCGACGTGGCGAGACTTTAGAACACTGGAACCATTTCACGAAGAATGTAAACAGTGATATTATTGTTTTAAGTTTTAAAATAAGAAATATTTGTCTTTTTAATCATAGAAAATAATATTTATTAAAATTTGTTTACAATAATAAATGTTTTTTTTATGAATTACATGTATAATTTATGGCCCCTCATTGAATGATTACACAAATAATTAATATTATATTAATTATCCATGTTGATTAAGGTAAAGGCACTAATGCATGACACTTTAAGAACACCACAAATTTCATTCATCAAAATCAAATATATTTATCACAAGATGACAGCTAACTTTTAAAATTATTACGGCAACATTTAGAAATTAACTTTTACATACAAAAAATTAAATTAATAACATATTTTTAATTAAAATTTATATTTTTTCATGCTTTGTCATAGGAATTAGTAAATGACAGCGCCAAAAAAAACAACAACTAATAATTGCTAATCAGTCCTGATGATGGACCCTGCAATGGGATCCGAAACGTCGTAACAACACGGCATAATACCCCAGTAAACACAAACTTGAAGGTCAGGGTGCTGTTTTAGAAAGCTGCTGTATCATCTCTTTCCTCATTCTTGAATGAGGTTTCCACATTAATATCGTCTACTATCTTAACGCTATCTTGTAAATTATTTTTCCCTATTTGGAAACCTTGTTTGTCCATGGCTTTTGTCCAGGTTATCAGCATTTGTTATATTTCTTCGTTCAAATAACAGCTTCTTCCCATTCTCCGTTTAATAGGTGTCTTTGCCTTTACTTTATTTAGTAAAGTTACTCTAGGTTTCCCGATTTTTTTCGCAACAGTTGCTGTCGAGATGCCTCGCCTGCATTCTTGTATAGCTGCTTCCATATCAGCTTCAGAATAACGAAACATCTGTCCTTTTACTGGTGGCATTGTGCTCATACTCTAAATCTGAATTCAATAGAACTAATAGTTGACACCTAGTACACCCCAATAGTTGACACCCTGTCTACTGTTGGATTGGGTAATGTAAAATGAACAAAACATAAACAGCATTTTATTTACAGAAAATAGAGACTATCTGTACATGAAAATGAGCTGAATAATTCAGTTTGGTGTAACCCCAGTAGATGACATACGTGTCATCTTTTAGATTTGATTAAATTTCTGGTACTAATAGTAGACACAACTATAAATCGTTAAAAATGTAGCCCAAATAAGAAGACAATACCCCTAGTACGTTAATAGTTGTATAGATTTATAAACACAAAACAAAAAGTAACAATAATCGTAAAAATTTAGACCAAATCATACCTGCAAAGTGTCAGCGTCCTTAAGAAAAAAATTTAGAAATCACAGCTCATGTGTTCACTTCTTCACATGTTTACTGTTTACCTTGTCAACTGACGCCATTTAAAAATTTGCTTAAGAAAGTGTATGGAAGTTTTTGACAATGTCTCACAGATGTCTCTTATATCAATAAAAAAGGAATTTCAATGATTATTATTCTTAGTAGAAAAGGTTTTTTCGATAGTGTCATTCTTTAGTTCACTGTCTAGCATTACTGCTTTTACCTTACTTGGACGTCGAACAGTTTTGATACCGTTATTTTCTTCATGACAAATGTATATTTGTAAATCAGAATATAATTGTAATTGTTATTTCTTCTGCAAAACACAATATATAAGTACTTATTTGATAGTTTAAGATAGTAAGACAAAATTGAATTTTTGCAGATTCAAAAGTATACCTAGGGACCATCGTTATGAATAGTTGAAAATCAAAATTACCAACATGAACTTTTCTGACAAGTCAAAGAAAAAGGTTTTGCATCTTGCCTTGTTAACTACTCGAGTATGTTGATTTTTAACAAGCAATAACTTCAGATTAATACTTGGTATGATGGTTAAGGGGTTATACCATCTCGAGGCATCAAAAAATACATTCAAATTCAAAATTTATTTTTGATGTAATTATTACACGTATGTATGTACATATATTTTTTACTATCATAGTTTACAGCAACGATATAATAAACTGTAGATACGTTACAAGTGCGAAATCTTGGCAACTCAAAGTAAGGTAATTGCCTTACTTGCATTCGTTATTGAACTTTGTGATCGTTATTGAACTTTGTGCTTGTTCTTTGTGATTGGGCACGACGGAACAACGAAAAAAAAGCAACTGAGTATCGTACACTATTGTAAGAATGAGTATGTTATTTTAGTCACCGTGACTTAAAATGACCTGATTTTTACGTGATTACTTGATTATGTGATTTGTTGTCTCTTTCAATGCAGTATTTGCTACATATGAAAGCCGGCTAGTATGGGAATAACGTGTCTATATTACAATATGTCATGGTTTACGGTATACATTGGTTAATATTTTTCATCAACAAATCATTTTTTAAATTTCAAAATGGCAGAGTTATGTGCCGTCCCGCAAGGGTCCTTCTCGGTGACGCCCAGCGTATTTGGAGATAGTCATATCGCCAGGCTTTGAGTGAAATAAAAAGGTTAATTATTTCCTTATTAAATGATGTTATATCTATGATGTAGCATATTGAAAAAAAAAATTGTGCAAACGTTGAAAATAATTTTAATTTTTTTCCTAAAAACGATGTTAAAAATTCATAGCTAGAAAACAGCGCATCTTATCAAAAATATCATATGCTACTTTATAGATAATGTTATTAGTAAGATGTGTGCAAAATTGAATCAAAATCGGCCTAATAATTTATGGGATATCATCTTCAAGGGCCTGAAGGGCCCAAATTCAGAGTCAATACTTAGAAGATTTTAAAGTTAAGGTACACCTTAACCCTAGAAATCTAACCTTCGGGCGTACCCCATTAAAGCTAACCGTCCGTTGAAACGACGGGTACTTGAAAAAGTACTTTTTTTGCAAAATATATAAACATTATGTACGTAATATTTTAAATTATCGTTAATTAAAAGGATTTTCAATAAAAATACGTCTTATAAATTAAACTTTACTTATTTATTTAAGAACTACAGTAAAATTTCTAAAACTTCTGAAAAAAAAATCTTTATTTATTTCTTAATTGGTTCACAAATGATATAATCCAAGATATCAAATTAAAAAAAACTATGCGTCGGTTATATAAAAAAACAAATTTAGTATCGGATTATTTAAATTATTCTGAAATTAGAGCCGAATAAAAAAGAAAATTAAGGAAACATATTCATTGTACTTGAAAAAAGTTGAGGATAGCATTAAGGACGACATTGGGTTTTTTTGGAAATATGTCGGGTCCCAAAAAACTCATAAACAATCATCCTTTTCTCTGGGTTTTGATGGTAAAATAGAAAGTGACCCGCAAACCGTACCAGAACGGTTCGCTGAGTACTTTCAGTCAGTATATAGGGATACAAAAGCATCATTAGACATCGCTTCGATTAGCCATACACCTGCTACTAATATGGAGACCATATCGATATCCGCGGTGACGATATGTGAAGTAGAAAAGTGTATAGACAATCTGAAAAACAATAAAGCTGCGGGACCGGATGGTATTCCAGCCGAGGTAATTAAATTTTGCTCGAAATATGTAAGCGCTCCGCTAACACATATCTTCAATATTTGTTTTCTAAATTCATCTATTCCTTCATGTTGGAAGCTCACTAGAGTAACACCAATATATAAATCCGGAGAAAAGGAAGATGTACAAAATTATCGACCGGTAGCGGTATTATCCGTTCTACCAAAAATATTGGAAAACCTAATTTGTTCAAGATTAAGTCGTACCATCGCCGCCCTATTAAATGGTGGCCAACATGGATTTTTAACAAAGAGGTCTACAACAACGAATCTCCTTACCGTATCTCGTGATATAGCCCTAGGATTGGAAGCCTTAGGCCCGGTTGTTTCAAATTCGATCAAAGTAAGCGTAGAGTTTAAACTGAAATTTTACGTTCTCCACCAATCAGACGATCCGTTTTCGTAAAAATCTATGCTTTTATCGACCGCTTACTTTGATCGAACTTGAAACAACCGGGCCTTAGCCTAGACTGATGTTATATTTCTAACTAATTTCAACAAGTTATAATAATTTATATTCTTGAAATACTTTTTCTTTTGATTAAAAAAAATAAGTTTTCACTGAAAATTAAAAAAAAATGCAACACATTTATTCATTTAGGTGAAAAAAGGGATCTAGGAAATAGAAAAAAGGATAAATATAGATAAACAAATAGCAGATTTTTATTAGACAAATGGTTTACACAAAGCAACTGTATGATCGACGCCGCACGCCATCTTAACTACTTTGGCACCGATGGATGTTTTTAAAGGAAAGAATTGATCATTCGAATGGCCAAGACCAAGACATCCGTATTTATTTCTTCCCCAGATATACGCATCTCCAGCGTCTGAGATTGCAGCCATGTGACTTATGCCGCACACAATGTTAGCCACTCTAGTGTTAGGATTGTACTCGTTTCTTCCAAAGAGTACTGCGGGGATTTGTTGTGGAGTGTTACTTTGGATAACTTCAGGTCCAATACCTAATATGCCATAACCCCATGAAAAAACATCACCATTTTCTGAAAAATAAAAATGTAATGTACATGTGTACTATAATATACAGCCACTTACTGAGCTACTAGGGTATGGAGTGTTTCTGGAGTCACCAACAGGGGGTTTATTTCCAAATATTTTTTTTTGCGTAAATACATTGCACATATTAGTTTCAAGAGAAATTAATTTTTTAATTGAATAAACGGCCTGCTCTATATGATAAAAAAGAATACAGCAATCATACTTATATCATTACATCTTATATGGTATGATTATCTAGTCTTAGTGCAATATACCTGGTGAGTGGAATGGTACAAATAATTATGAACAAAGCACATAAAATTACATTTAAATGATAAATCGCTTTACCGTTGACCTGTATAAAATTGACAAAATGCTACACTTGGAAGATTTGATATATACTGAAAAGATAAAAATGCTTTATAAAATAAAGAATAAATTATTAAAAACTAACAATGCCTTGTACCTGGATAGCGACGTACACTCACGATACACAAGAGCGAGAAAGAAAATAACGGATATAACGAGGAACAGATAGAGAATGACTTGGATTACTTAATACAGCTGTTCTATAGTGGACTTCCTAGTGAAGAAGATAAGTAACATGTATAGGTCTCTTCAATAAGAAACTCAAAGGACATGTGTTGCAGAGGAAGTCTGTAAATCACAATATTTTAAGAATTTGATGTGTTTGTCTACAATTTAAAATTGATAAGTGTTAAATTTAATGTGTATATGTAGTTCTTCTGTACTATAGTTATTAAGTATGTATAGTTTTTGATATTCCCTTACACCAGCATGCTTTTGCTGCCTGGGGACTTAAATTTTTTAAATATTTTTATTATATTTGCATTATTTCTTGTTGCATATTATTCTAGGTTCAATTATATAAAGAAGCACAAGCGTTTAGCTTAATTTGATCATAGTAAGAATAGTGATATCAGGGTGTGGCGTATTCGTTGCACCTACACAACTCTATTTAAAAAAAATAATCATAAAACCTCCTAATGATGAAAGAAGACCCTTAACCCCCCCTGGGCCGCGTCGCATATATGCGACAGGCACAAAATAAATTATTTATCGACGGCCGCGTATCGAATTTGAAAAACGTAATTTTTTCCCAATAGAGAAATCCTGTTGTGACCTGTCGTTCCATTTTCAACTCAAAAACATCACTGATTATATTTTAAATCAACAATCAAAACAGAAGTTTTTCTGCCGTCAAAATCGTATAGAATTGTCATAGATGGCGCCCCGATCGCGTGTTGTGCAATCGAAATTCAAATATTCCATCGTCAAGGTCACGCGCAATGTGCGCGGGAAATACGATTTATTTTTTTCGATTTTCGATTTATTTGTACACGTATATACAAATATATACGATATGTTTTGCGATATTTGTCAGTTTTTGTTGGTTTATGATTCAATTGAATACTAATAGTGATTTATTAACAAAAATACACGCAATTTTGTTGCGTTTATTTGAAATATGTGTGTGTGTGAAAGTGTATCATATTTATGTGTTATGAGTGCGATGTCCCGTCGTGTGCCGTGCCGTGCAACAAAATATATCACACAGAAGAAGATTATTATTATTAATAGTAGTGTTGTCTCTAATAAACAAATAAAAAATTATTATTATTTTTCAGAAAATGTTGCGCTGGCAACATTATGGAAATTCAAAAAAAGATTATTTTTTTTACTTAAATGATAAAAAAATCATTGCATTTCGACACTTACGATAAAATAATATGAATGTGTGTTTTTTTTAATATACGCATGTTTTCATGGTTTTTTCGTAAAAAGAAAAATCACAAAAAATTCCGAAAATTTACGGCCTTCATCAAGTTAAAGAACAACGGAGGCTTTCTGGTTTGAAAATAAAGTATTCAAAACAATACTGGAACCTAGAATAGGCGTGTGAAGGCATAAGATTAAAGCGGAAATTTCGTTCCCTATCACAACAAATATCAATCACCATCACGAGATCTAGCCGACTAGCTTGGATAGAACATGTATGTCAGGCTGGCAGTGACAGAGCTATTAAAATAGCACACGAGGCTAAACATACTGAAAAGACCACTGGGCAGACCCAAACAGCGCCTCATGGACAATGCATTGGCTGATCTGGAGAAGCTAGGGGAGAATGAGGGAAAGAAACCAAAGGTTAAAGTTTTACAGGAGTTATATGGCTATCAGAAGTAAGTAAAGCTTTTAATACTCAGCAGTAGAAAGCAATCGGCTGTTACCGATAGTGACCGTTGTTCGGTCACCATGAATTCAATGACATTGTATTCTACTGTACTCCATATTCAAGTACCTGCTAAACAAGTTTACATATTTACCATTCAGGATTAAACAGAATGACCCCCCAGCTGCGATATCTATAATTTTTCCAAAACCCTTACAAACATTTAATGCTCTTGAGACATTCATTTGTTGTAATTTGTCATTATCATGGTTTAGTTGGCCATATTCTGTATTACCCCAGCCAAAAACCTCTCCTTTATCTGTAAAATGTTAAAATTATATAAAATACAATATTGTAATTGTTTCATAGATATTATTATTCAGTGCTCGTTTTAAAAACATCCATGTTTTCGGAATTGGAGAGAAACCATGAATTTGCCAATAGACATAATTTAACTTCACAATCAAAAGCAAAATAAATAAAACGAAAGAGTTATAAATTACTATCAAATTGTTACATTTTATTAAAATTTCTGTATCTTAAAATGAATTAATCGAGTTTCCTTTTTGCTAAGGGGAAATTTGCTTGGACATATAAGTCTGTCACTAACGCTACCAGATGGCACAAATAATGATGAGGTGTATAAAATGAGGTAAAAAAAATAGAATAATATTCTACATAACAATGTCCATCACAAACACTACCAAATGGTTCAAATAATAATAAGGTTTAATATATTATATCTGTAATATTATAATGAGTCTATAATATTATAATGAAATTTTAGAAGCAAAAATTCTCTATTTAATAATGTCCATCACTAGCATTATCAAGATGCTACTCTACTCTAGATAGTGCAGTTCACAGTCTTAACTGGCTGCCGAAATATATAATAAAAGTAAGTCATTTTTTATGGGTTATAGTTAGTAATATAAGTACATAATGTGTAAGTTATAAATTACACCTGATGATGAGAGGGACTGCTTCTCTCAAAACTAAAGTAGTGATAAATTTAACTCAATGTGAGCATTACAAAGTTTAATTTAGTATAAATTAAAACATGTTGCACCACAAAGTAACTGCCAATCAATAAAATTGAATGAAAATGTTGATTTTATTTCAGTATTTGTAATAGGACTGCAAAACTCAAAAAAAAACTCCAGATAAACAAAGAGGCAAAGAAATAATCATTGGAACTGTTTCTCGTTTTGTGAAAGATGAGGTTTGCCAGTGAGGGAATATTTTTTCTATTACCATATTGAGGGGTTACGTGTAGTCAGTATTTTCAAAAAATTGTTTTTTTTTGCATTTTCTTAGAGTAAAATGTTTAAAAGTTTTAAAGATATCCAACGATAACTGTAGGGCCTTCTACTGCCATCCGTACTGACACGTGGAGAGGGCCCGGCTGACTGACCGCGTGGCTGCTACAGAACAGGGTTTTTACCTGACTAAGAATATTATAAGAAATTTCTTTTATAGTTCTACTTTTAGACTTAAAAACACATTAGGCTAACTGAAATTTGATTTAGTGTTAGTATTTCAGTGGCAAAGAAACTGAGAAGTCGATAAGTAGTTGTGCGTGTATTATAATCATTTTCAAAAATTTATAATGAGACGTCATGAAGGTATGCAAGGAATATTAATGATTGCCAATGCAATAGGATTAAATTGTGGGACAAATGCACACCGGTATGCTGAAAAACTCGATACAGAGCGCATAAAGATTGCTGACCAATGTGCAAATCAGGTCACTCGAGAAGGCAGAATGAGACATAGACAAAAACAAATCGACATCTGGGAGGCTTACACATTGGCAGAAGTTCTATTATATGTACCAGAAATAGATGACTCTACGTAAGTAATATTTAAAATTGTATTTGTATTAATTATTTATGTTTAAAACTTTAAATGCGTTTTTCTCAAAATAACGTTTTCAAAAATGGTGACCACGATATTTTAAAAACTAATCAATAGATTGAAATGAAATTTAAACATCATATTTTAGGCATTAAAAACTTGTGCTTAATCAAAGGATTTTTTTTTTGACATAACCTTTTTTTATAGATAATAAATTAGTGATTTTTTCCCTTAAAATTCATAATTAAGCTTTCAAAGACCACCATTTAGCTGAATTTGAAAAAATAAATAAAAAAGCTTAGATTAAGCACCAGATAAACTATTGAAGTACTAATTTTTTTTTGTTTCATTAAACTAAGAAGCACTGATGGTCACCGTGAGGCACTATTTGTAAGATAGGGGTCAAGAATCGAGCTGCTATCGTGGTCCAGTATTAATAATTCTATTTGAAATTTTCGGTTAAGTCACTTAAAATATAGTGTAAAACTTTAGTATTATGTATTGAATTATTAAAATTACACAACCATTCAAAAAAAAGTCTTGAAAATGTCTTTTTTTTGCGCCTCTGACTACACATAACCCCATAAACAACCTACCACTAAGAGCTAAAACACAGTCTGCAGCACAGGATAATTTTATGATTTTTTCACTTTCTATATCTCCTGTCACTCTATCTGGTTCACTCTCTGTACAATAGTCACCGCGTCCAAGCTGACCGTCGGAGCCCCAGCCGCAGCCATATACCTTTCCAGATTCTGTGATAAATAAGCTGTAAATGAGACATTTATTAACATTAGTATGAGAGTACTTTTTTTCAAAATTCATTGATAAACTTTATGATATAATACAATAAAAGAATCAAATAATACTGTGAAATTGGAAGATAGATACATATACACATAAACAAAAATAATACAAGAAATCAATGATGTTCTGTTTAAGCAAAAGTTTGCGAAGAAAATGATTTAACCTGTAAAGTTTTTGACGTTGTTTCAGATTTTTATCTAGAACACGGTTGAATTATCCAACATAGATATATATATATATATAATATAATATATATAGATATATATATATAATCTTTCATATCCAACAGTATATATAAACTATGATTATATATATCTAGCTAGATATCTACACGCACCGTATATATAGTATATATATGGATAGATATAAAAATATATGATCTAAATGGTACAATCTATAATAAATAATACGTCTTATGCTCTACAATTCTATACTATTACAATAATTATAGCATTTGTTTTTAAATTCATTCATCTTATTTATATTCATTATGTCTCAAATTATTTAGAAATATTTAGTAAAAGGTTAGCTAAATGAATAAAGGCATAAACCAAATACTTAACATCCGGGTTAGGGCATATAATGAATTTCATCTTATTCTTATTGAAAAAATAAAGAGTTAACTTATATTTGGGACAGCTATGCATATACAATATATGATTTGATTATTGCAATACTTATTAGACAAAGTATTCAAAAGTGTGTGATATCTTCCAAAATAATGAAATTTATGAACAAAGAGGTCTTAATAGGTAAAAATAAAGTGTGTGATATCTTCAAAAATAATGAAATTTATGAAAAAAAAAGGTGTTAATAATAAAAATAAACTCTTTGGGTGTTTCACTACACTTTTGATAAATAAACAATGAGCAGTATTACCTGTGATCCTGTCCACATTGTGTGCTTGTAACTTTTTCTCCTCCTAATAAATTGATTTTATGTATAATCATGCTGCCTTTGTAACATTCATTAGGTACATTTTTCCTCCCACACTGTCCATACGAATTGTTTCCTAATGTGTAAACACCTTCATTGTCTGTGACTATGGCGAGGTGGGCTCTGCCGGCAGATATGCTGATAACATTTGTGGTTGTGGGGTGTTTGAGTGGTAAAGTTATTGGTGCTGGGTAGAGAAGGAGTTCTAAAGGATTTAATCTTCGAGGTGCATGGTAGCCTATTTGAGAGTCTGTATTTAGTCCTGTACCAAACACCTTGTTACAATCTGTGCTTTTCACAGCATATGCAGTGAAACCATATCCTGCTGTTATATTTCTTACCTAAGAAAAACATAAAAAATATTTTTTAATAAAAATACATTTTATTTTAAACCACTTTATTGACATAATACACAACGTCAACTAGTTTTGATTGGACCCAACCTTCTTCAGAACTAGATAATTTTTTATATTATGCTGTCCTGAAGAAGGTTGGGTCCAATAAAACTACTTAAAATTGCATATTATATCAACTTAAAATAAAACATCTTTTTATTTAAATTATTAAATCAAGTAAGAAAGTGTTTGCTTTCTTTGAAAATAAAATAAAAACATCAAAATGGTACATAAGATTATTTAAAATAGACTTTTATACTTCAAATAGACAGTAATAAAAACAGAAAATGTGATCAAATAGAAAAAGTTATTTACATAATTATATTAGTCTTAAAAAAAAGTAGTAGTATACTTTGTATAGACATATTTAATGTCGTGTAAGGTTCTTTTGATTATACATATATATAGTATCATCTAAGGTAGTGAGTAGGTCCTTACCTATAAAATTGCCGTTTTATAAAAAAAAAATCTATTTTTTTTTATGAAAAGTATATATTTAATTAATCAAAGTATTGGTCATTGTTGTCGACGCACTTTTGCCAATTTAATGGAAGTCCTGAGGACTTGCGTCAAATATGGAAAATAAAGATCCTCGCAAAATGGAAACTGCATGAACTTACTGAAGGACAACAGCAAACTCATGTCGAGGCTTGCCTTAATTTGTTAATTTGACACAAAAATGAGGAAATTCTGAATCGGATTGTTAATATGGTAAAAGTTCATTGACAAAAATGGCCAATACTTCGATAAATGAAATATATACTTTTAAAAAAAAAGGGTGTTCTATATAAAACAGCAGTTTAAGAGGTAGGGACCTAATAACGTAACGTATTCTTGGGTTAGCCAAAGAACAGTAAATAGTACCCACCACTTTTACCCAGGACTGTTCTAAGAGCAAAAGCTTCCATATCGGTCCTACTCAATCACCTCCAGGTAGACATTTTTTTTCAACTATATGCAAGACCACGCCCCTCCACGCAGGTTACACAAACCGTTGCAAGGGGGCATGGCCACAAAAAACAAAGCTATTCACTGTCCCCGTCGTGAGACAATGTCTTTATTTATTAGAAAAATTGCAATAGAATACATCAGAAATACAAAAGAATACAAGTACAAGAAGAATATAATACAAGAGAATACATGAAATATACATACAAGATAGCCAAAGAACAGTCAATGGAGACCCACTGCATTCCTAGGACCGTTCTATGAGCGAAAGCGCCCATATCGGTTCTACTTATACGTCGCCAAGTTTACATTTTTTTCCTCTAAAGGCCATCTCCGTGCCGCTTTGTGTAAAGGGCGGCATGGAGAGGCCTGCAAAAGTCCATTCACTGTTTCTCTGCCACAGTAAGAACCTCTTTATGAAATGAAAAGTAAACCAAATAATACGTACATAAATCAAAACCAACAATAGAAGAACTTACATTATGCTTTTCTCCAAATTGAATTCTTTTCGGGTACTCTGCAAATTGTATTTTATTTTTATTTTTAGCCGAATCACTGGTTTCTGGCATATGCAATCCAAGAGCTCCAGTTTCAGCAAGGCCACAAACATAAACTCGCCGATCAGAGGTCTTAGCCAAGGGGTACTGGAAGACTAAAATATTCTGATGAATTAAAAAATATGTAGGTACATCAGAAAAAGCCTCTCAATCAGAAAACAGAAAATACTAACTAGGAAGGATATCAGCTTCGGAACGATTTATCGGATATTTTCGTTTGTGTAAATAACATTTCTGAATATTTTGAACAGATTTAAAACCGCGTTTGAATAGTTCCCTAACATGTTTCATATTGAATATATATCTTTTTCAGTTTTGTTTCTCAAAAATCATTACGGAGACACAAATTTCATTGAAATATTAAATACTGGAGAGGCACATCCCGGCCCGCATAGGAAAACAAACATAACCTAAAAGTTTGACGTTTCGATTTTTTTTCTTGTTTTAATAATCATAAAAGGCCCTATACACAATGGCCGAAGTTGGCCCAATATGTACAGAGGGTTTTGGCGCAGGTTGGCGAAGGTTGGCAAAGTTGTCGGTTTTTCGAGCACACATCAAAGAACAATGGCGTCGCTTGGCAGGTATTGGCCATTTTTAGTTCGTCACCGTTCGCCGACTGGGGTGTACGTCTCTCGTGTTTTGTTTATCGTATTATCGCCGAAATGTCGCTATCGTGAAACAAAGAAGAAACATTCAAGTTAATTGAATTATTATTATTAGTATGGACAGAAATTAATTTTGAAAATAATGAATGAGTTTTATTTTTCAGATAATTTTCAGATAATAAAACAATAAATATCAATTCAATGAATACAATATACAAAGAGTAAAAACATTTTTTAGAAAAAATAATTATAATCAACTAGCTGTAACCCGTCAAAAATGTGGTACTTTTACATGTCGGTTCCTAAAGAATAAGTATTTATTTATTTGTATAAAAAAGAAAAGAAAGCAAAAAAAAAATCACTATAAAGAAAAAAAAATATATATAAAGGAAAAAAATATTAGGTAAAAATTTTTACGTAAAAAAGAAAATGAAAAAAAAAATTAAGTACAAATTTTCACGAAATTTTTTTAATTGCATAAAAAAACGAAAAATACTTTTAAAAATTTACGTAAAAAATATTAATAACAGACAATGAAATTATAATAATTGGGATAGGTGAACAAAGAAAACCCCCAAAAATATATATTCTCGTATACAACGGATTTATAAAAAGAAGGCTCAATTTTTTTATTTCTGTAAACGCAATATTTTAGATTGTTCTTAAGAATTTTAGGCGCAATTAAAGATCTAAAATTAAATTTTTTGAAGTTGAAATGACGTTTTTGCCGCAACTTGATAGAGCAACATAACTCTGCTTCACAAGTTGAAATTTTTTGACTATTTTCTTTTGATTTAATCGATAGATTATACTATCAGAGAAAATGCTTGTAAAATTATTGAGCGAAATTCGAAATATTTCTTTGGTTATAAGTTAGAACAAATAAATTGCCGCGGCAGCGATTACTTCCATCTCCAGTGCTTCGCCTGGCAGCAATGAGTCATGTGCCAATGTGTGATCGCCGTCAGCCTTTGAGCGAGGTTGGCCCAATGCGTACAAGGCCCAAAAATCTTTTCTGTCCCATAAACAATTTATCGTTCGAGTAGGGGTGCGTTCATTCAGATTTGTGGTATAGCGCTGGGTAACAATAGCGAAAATACGTTCACATTTATCGGATATTTATCGTAATATGCCTACAACAATCTTCCAGCAATTCTCAATCAACTTACACTATAAAATTCACCAATAATAATATGAAACTATAATAAATCAATAATCATAATATGAAACCAGACGAAAATCGACCATCGCCGATTACTATAGTCAGTTTCGCATCCATTTGTCATTTTTGATATATTTTTTATGAGTTTTGTTAAATTTTATATAAATTTTGTTAAATTATGGTCCTTAAATTAAAAAAAAATATATTGCGTTCACAATATAATTCAAAGTCAATAAAGGGGTTTCAGCGCGTTCACAGCAGTGACTCGTATGTTAATTTTTTTTGAGTTAGGATGAAGTTTTGTCAAAATTTCAGATTTATCAAAAATTCTACATTTTCTAATTTGAGTTGGAAAAACTTAATATAAAGCAACATTTTACCTAAATTTCATGAACTTTATGTACTTACCGTACTGCCTTTGCTTGTATCGTACGCGCTGTAAGCTATTTAAAAATTGTATTGTCCCGATCGGACTTACGGTTCATAAGCCACGGCGCCCTGAAGTTGACTGAGCGCGCCGATTCATCCCTCTCAGGCTAATGCAATCTAAATATCTTACATCTATCCTCAAACCACTGAAATTCAACTTTTGCCTGCATCATATTTCATATACTTTTTAAAGATATAAGCGTCTGACTTATATTCGAGACCCTCAGATTTTTGAACATGCACCTTATACCGAACGGATTTCAAGTAAAAAATATGAAGATGAATTTTATTATGTTTATTTTTGCCTCCCATCTATCTAATAGCGATGTGGAATTATGATATAGTTTTGAAATAATTTGTTTAGTTCGTGAAAGTAAGGTTATAATTACTAGTTTTTAATATTCAGATATAGTCTGAGAAAGTTCATACAAAAAAGATAAACTTTAAAGAAAGCATTCGGTCTACGTTTTCAAATTCGACTTAATGTGATATTATATAATAATATACTTATTTGTTCCTTATCCCTCATTAGTAGTAAATAATATATATTTATGAAACAGAATTTATTTCTGTCTGCCTGGTCTCTATATAATCCTACATATTTTGTTTGATATAAATTAAATTTTATAAAGTTACTCTTTAAGATCCTGCGCAAAATATAGATATCTCCCTTGCTACCCCTTTATTCCCCCCCGATATAAACGTGTATTATATTGCATTCCACACGTTCCGTACTTTTCAACTTCTCGGACTTGTAGCCCCTCCTCTGATTCAGACGATTAAAAATAATTGTACTAATTAAAGATAATATGATTGAAGAAATAATCATGGCATACGTTCATACAGTTATTTTAGTTTTATTTTTAATTTTTTAATAAACAGTCCGTCAGCAGGTTGTGATGAATCACCTGTTTCTATAGATTTTTTTTTTATTTTATTATTTTTATTTTGAACTCTAAGATGATTTAAATGCTACGCGGGGAAAAATTGAGCTAAACCCACCTGGCGGAGTATTGGGGCTACAAAAATTTGGGGATGTATTGGGGCTAGTATTGGGAGGGAGTTAGTAGCGATTGATCGGATATAGGTTACGGGCAGTTACTAATCAATTCTTATAAATCATATTAATCTTGTGGTAAAGCCGTGTTTGGTACAAATGGTTGACGATCGATGCGGTCCGAGCGGTCCGCATGTGCTTCCCATAAAAAATGCTGAACATGGTTTTCAGAGATTTAGGTCGCGGTTATTGCAGTTTAAGCCGTTAAAAAACCGATTAACGTCTACTCTAAGGTGACGATGATATTGACAGTTCCACGAGGTTTCTGAATTATGGGCTTTTTTGCTAGGTTTTTGAAACCGTTTAAACGTCATTAATCGCCTTCTTAAGTGGATTGCCGCGCAAGAGAGATAGCAGAATATGAGCAAAGGCAAGGAAGGCAGGTCCTAATCGGGGGATCGCGAGAGGAAAACGCCCCATAAATAATTTATAGGAATTGGCCGTGAAGCACGGAGTAAAACGTATACGATGTACCAGAGGGGTGACCTTAACTGAGCGGATAATGATTTAATTTCGTTTCGCGGGAGTCGGATAACGTAGGCGGATAGAAAAGTTAACTATAATTCTATTATATTTATCTGTAGACTAACGCTCTTCAGGCTTTTACAACAGATAGGTAATTGTGCAATGACGGTATATACAGTTAGGAAAGAGATAACGATAACGTGTAAGCATATTAATGGCACGACAAGAAAATAATATACTCGAATATAGATACAATATATTAACTATGTAATCACTACAAACCTGTCCGACGTTAGCGTAGTTTCAACAGGACGGGTAACGTGTATACGATTGGCTATTCTAGCTCAGATTTCGCCGGGTTTGGTAGTAATAACCACAAAACATAATTGGAACAAGTGTATCTAGATAAGAATATTGTAAATAAAATAATATGAATTTGCGGCCCATATACACAGGAAATAAAAGGATAAAGCGTATGGGGATCTTATAGATGGATGGATAAATGAAACAAATATATATAGGAGTAAATGCAAGTAAAAAGCAAGCATATAAGTACCAAAACATAGGAGAACATAGTGTGATAGAAATTCGAAGACGGGAGGAACAATAATGTGAAGTGGAACGGATATAGCAAGAGCATGTAATAATGATAAACGTACAAATACAGACAACTACTTGAGACCGATTCGACAGATACTAGCAATCTTTCAACCCACCTCTAAGAACATGGTGAGCGGTATATAGTTATCAGCGGAGGCGTCCAGTGCCTTGGCAATAAATGAGCACTGAATTAATCCGACGCCTTGCCTGCGGCACTGGAGGTTTATTTACTTATTTGTTTTATTTGTTTTCATTTATTGGGTTTCTTACAGCCATATAATTAATCAATCTATGAAGAAAAGACAATAATTGATGCACAGAGTTTTGGGCCAATTACGCGAAAACACATACATACAATCGATAAAAGAATAATAAAAACATGTCCAATAGTGGGTTGTGTGAGTGTGTATTTGTGTGTTTATTTATTTATTTATTTATTTTGTTTTGGGAAAAATTAATCGATCTTAAAAATTTTCCACTGAATTTAAAAATTTACTTTAACTTACATTAATAGTTTATTGTGTTATAGCGAATAGTACTCTTCCAGTATTATATTGTTCGAGAATATTCACTGTCTATGTAACATAGTTATTTTGTGGATCAATCTTACTGCCAATAAAAATAATAATTAATGGTTACAAATTATGTTTAAATTCCGCAACGGAGGGAACTAATACGTCCCTGTGCGCGGAGAGCCGCGGGCAAAAGACAGGATTCATTGGATGATTCACGAGAAAAGATCGCCCAAAATTAATTTAAAATTAGGTATAGTACCTTTGAACGATTGTTTTATCTAGGTATGCAGTGTGTACATGTTGAGTGTAGGGAAATTGATACAATGATATAGTAGCCAAGGATCGTTAAATTTCCGATAAAGACGAGTGAAAATACGAGGGAACGGGGCATAATAATGGTAGATAATGAAGAAACATCAACTATGATTAGGG
>JADDOH010003660.1:0-22594 GCA_016648135.1 Agrypnia vestita | reverse complement strand
TTTTTACAATAGATTCAAATTTAATTGCCTTTTTTCCCTATTTTATATTGAGATTAGTTAAGAATTATATGTTTGTTATATTTAAAATATAAAATGTAATAAATTGTAACTGGTTTCATTTTTTCAATTTTTCTCGGAATGAGAGTATTGTTGGATACAACGTTATTCCGGGCAAGGGCTCAATTATTACAGAGTAGGAATAAAGTGTGGATCGTCTTTTACGGTCCTAAGTCCACCAAGATGTAAATATGAATACTTAAGAAGGATTTCGGGTTTTAGTTTTAATGAACTTTACGTACCGTATAATTAAAACATTTTGAAATTAATTTCATATTTTCAATCATCATTTCGAACATTTTTATTTGGTTAAAAATCTCATCATTTTGTGTTTCTCTCAATATCTGAACCCGTTGGAGGGCCGTGTCCGAGTACATGTTAGTTGATCTAAATTCAATCTCTTCCTGTCTTCCTGTCTCTCCCGCGAATCTCAATATGATCGAATCATTCATAGATAAAAGATAAAAGTAACATAAGTAGATTTCTTCTGTAACTTTCAAAATCAGGAGAGCGAATATAAATGTTTTGATTATAACAAAAAAGCAAAGGAAAACTGCACCCCAGGTGTACACGGCGTATGCGATTTGAAATAATTTTATTAAAAGGAATATCACGAAAACTTTTCTCCAGTATTTTAGTGGCTTCGATTCGATAAAAGAAGTTTGATATAAAATATTATGAATCCGTACAAAACTGTAGTACAGCCGAACTTTTTCGTTGGAGTAAATGAAAGATTCCAAAAAAATAGCCAGCACGGCGCCGGTGCTTTCAACGATGGAGATCAGGTACCTTACTGTTCCGTATAGATTTGAGAGGCTGTCAATATCATGCACAATATTATTAACCTCTGATCCCACAATAAGCAATGTGATTAATATTGAATAATATCGCATTGTCATTTTATTTGGTGCAAATAAATCGTCATATTTTAGTGTTATAAAACCGAATATCCGGTATGTCCAATTTTTAATAATCAACATAGTGTTTTCAATTCATAATTTTGTAAAATTTCAACTCGACAATAAGTAGTATGTTCGTGAAACGGTACGAACGAGTCGCCTGACCACGCACTTAAAACAATCTACTATTAATACCGACGGTATTTTCATTTCAATTAAATACATATCGTAATGATATCAAATATTTACAACTATGACTTTGATAAAGAGTTTTTAATATGATTGGGTTGTGTTGACTTTTTTCTAACACTTAATTTTACATATTAATAAATAATGAACACTTCGTATAAAACCACTATTTATTGAATGAACCGCAAAGTTATTTTGCTATTATTGAAGAACATAATTTTTCGATTCTATTTTGATATTATCGAAAGTGCCTGTCGTATGTTCAATAGATCAGCGGTCGCCAAAGCAGTTCGCGAGAAAAAATTCTAAATATATTTGACACAAAAAAATCTTGTTAGATGTCCGCAGGATTTAAAATTATGAATTTAGTGGTCCGTGAGGTCCTAAGGCGACCGCTGCAATAGATGACAATATTCATGAAATATCAATTCACTTCCTTTTATAGTGATCAGGAAACCCCGAAACAACCATTCTTATTTTTTTTTTAAATTTAATAATTTTTGATATTTTACTGTCATAATTTCGTTACAGTTGCGTCGTAAGTTACTCGTACTTTTTTTAAAGTTTTATTACAGATTTTTTTAAAGACTGATCATTTTAATCAATCGTTTTGATCAGTTTTTAATGATTGTCCTTTGCTTACAGAAAACCTCAAGGTTATACAAAAAAGCAGCAAGCGTAACAGGTCCACAACGGTTCGTAAAAGAGAAGTCAAAGTATCGAAAGATGTACTGAAAAATTCCTCAAAAGAAATGACGTCGGGCCCAGCCGCCGGCAGCCGCACCATCCCCAGCGCCGTGGTGCGGGTCTTCAGCGCCCAGAAAACGAGCGCCCGCAGGCCCAAGCTGCTCAAGAAGTATAAAGTGTCGTATACCCGCCGCGGAGAATGCTGAGGTGCCTATGCACACGTCATTTTGTGGAAAGTTCTAAAGTCTCGTATATTTATTTTATTTGATACTAAATTAAATTAAAACAGTATCGCATACTCGCTGCGGAGAATGCTGAGGTGCCGTATACATACACTACAAAACAAAGGCCAGAAAATTTCAAAAAAATGCCAACTTACATGTCGCTTACTTCCTTAACTGTTAACACTTCACCAAAAGTGTAAGGAATATTTTCAATTTAAATTAAATGGAAAAGACTCTCAGATGTTTTTACCAAAGCTGTGAGACACACTGATTACCCGTAGCTTCGAGGAAACAAGGTCTCAAGTTTTTTTTTTCATGAAACACTTCAACAGGCCATGAGGCCCAATTGAAGAAGCGAAACACATCATAAATTGTGACCACATCGGGCATCGAACACGTAACCTTCAATGTGAGAGCCAGTGTATGCCCACTGGGCTCGAAGGTCCCCTAAGTTATCATCGGTCGTATTCTAGATTTATTAATTATAAGAAAACAAAATTTACCTATCTCGTTAGTACCTGATGTAAACCCTTTATTTAACACGTTTTTTAAAGAAATATCTATGCATAATTCAAAGTTATTCTTACGGCTAATACTTATTTTAAAAATTAATAAATTCCGAGACATTAAAGTATAAATATAAAAATAATACGAACTGATTTATTTTTTAAATCTGTTATTCCTAAGAAATAATGTATATCTTAAGTTATAATTAGTGACATGAGTGCTATCGTACATGTACGTGGTGCATTTAAAAAATATGGAACTTTTAGTCAGCAGAAACACATATATTCATACAAACTATACTTTCTCTAATCTACTTCCCGCACAGCGACCCCGCCATTTTTGGGAACACTTTTGGAACGCATCCTTTGAAATGGAGTTTACATATACGGGCAGTCGCGTTCCGCGTAATACCTTTTTTTGATTTATATCGGGTCCATTTTAGCGGCATTTTTAACTTGGGAAATAGCCGAAAATCATTTGGAGCCATGTAGGGAGAGTAGGGAGACTAATAAATCAAGGGATTGTTGTGTTTGGTCAAGAAAACCTGAATCAGACGTGAAGAATGGTCGGGTGCATTATCGTGACAGAGCTACCTTAACTTAAGAGGCCCCAGTACACGAATTTCGTAGTTGCTCTCGATTTTGCTAAATTTTATGTGTTTTATTATTTTATTTTATGTTTTATGGATACTGCAATATAGGAAACAGAACGTTTAATTTTTGTATTTTTTAAAACGATATATTTAACAACTTGTCAAAAAATATTTATGTCTGAATAGCACCACTTCTTCTTCAAACTGTATAAATCACTTTGTAAATAAAATACTTGGTCTTTATTTGAAAATAGACGAGATTAAGTGTATCAAAGATAACTCTATTGCATGAAAACTAAAATAGTGTTTCGGGGTTATAATTTGTTGATATTATAACAATATATTTGTTCATAATTTTTTAAGGAAATGCTTCAAGAGTAAATGGATCTATCATAATAAAATTGAATAAAAGCCTGTTTAGCCATGTGTTTTGCAAAATGATTTAATAAGTTTACGTTAAATTTAGCAAAATAGAGAGCAAATACGAAAAGCATGTACTGGGGCCTCTTAATGCTGCCCACATCTCTATTTGTTTGCGTCGCACAGAATCAGAAGGCGAGGAAGGACTTCTTAAATTTTTAGTGAACATTTAATCAATCCAATACCTATCCTTAGATCGTACGACGATCCCACATGACCAAAGTCCGCTCTAGTTCAATCTCATTTTCATTTCCGGTTTTTTTTATCTGTTCTGTCCACTGATGTACCACTTCTTTAAACGTGAGATGTTCATAGCACCGTCCCCGTAAGTCTGTTATATCTTGCAAATGTTTTCCAATTGGGTATCGCTAAGTTTTATGCAAGATTTAATGCACAATCCAAGGAGAACTAACTACGTTTTTTCACTCAGAGGCTGACTGCTAGTAATTTTTGGGCGAAAAAATTAATATTCGTTCTGTTTCCTATATTGTAGTATCCATAAAACCATTAAAATATTGATTATTATAATTAAATTTTACATGCGTACTTATAAAATTTCACTGTCATTAATATAAAAATATTCAAAAAATTATACCTCATACTCAAGAATTCGAATTAATTAAATCGTATAGTCTGTTATGGCCGTGCGCGGCGCGTTTGCGCGGGGAGGCCGCCCGCCCGGCGGCGGCGAGCCCGCGCATTTCAGACTATATGATTTAATTAATTCGACATCTTGAGTATGAGGTATAATTTTTTGAATATTTTTATATTATTGACAGTGAAATTTTCTTAGTACACATGTAAAATTTAATTAAAACAATCAATGTTTTAATGGTTTTATGGATACTGCAATATAGGGAAAAAACGTTTTATTTGTCTTTTTTAAAACGAAATATTTAACAACTTGTCGAAAAATATTAATGTCTGAGTAGCACCACTTCTTCTTCAAACTGTATAAATCAATTTGTAAATAAAATATATAGTCTTTATTTGAAAATATACGAGATTAGTGTACCAAACATAACTCTATTGCGTAAAAACTAAAATAGTGTTTCGGGGTTATAATTTTTTTGATATTATAACAATATATTTGTTCATATTTTTTTAAGGAAATGCTTCAAGAGTAAATGGATCTATCATAATAAAATTGAATAAAAGCCTGTTTAGCCATGTGTTTTGCAAAATGATTTAATAAGTTTACGTTAAATTTAGCAAAATAGAGAGCAAATACGAAAATCATGTACTGGGGCCTCTTAATGCTGCCCACATCTCTATTTGTTTGCGTCGCACAGAATCAGAAGGCGAGGAAGGACTTCTTAAATTTTTAGTGAACATTTAATCAATCCAATACCTATCCTTAGATCGTACGACGATCCCACATGACCAAAGTCCGCTCTAGTTCAATCTCATTTTCATTTCCGGTTTTTTTTTTTCTGTTCTGTCCACTGATGTACCACTTCTTTAAACGTGAGATGTTCATAGCACCGTCCCCGTAAGTCTGTTATATCTTGCAAATGTTTTCCAATTGGGTATCGCTAAGTTTTATGCAAGATTTAATGCACAATCCAAGGAGAACTAACTACGTTTTTTCACTCAGAGGCTGACTGCTAGTAATTTTTGGGCGAAAAAATTAATATTCGATATTATTTTAACACAGTGCTATATTGCATCTATTATTTTTTAAGTAGACAACATGCGTTGTTGGGAAACAATTCACGCGTGCGCTTGAATATCTCCAACGAAGGCTTCATATTTTTGGGCGAAAAAATTAATATTGGATATTATTTTAACACAGTGGTATATTGCATTTATTATTTATTAGGTAGACAACATGCGTTATAATATGTAGAATTAATTTTTGTTACATCTTGAATATTTATAATAAAATTAAATATGTTTGTTTTGAGTAAAATTTCTTTACTTATAAGTAAAATGTATAATTATTATGTAACTTCTTTGTTCTTTCTACCTTTCTCATGTTAAAGTAAAATAAAACATTCATAGAAAATTTATTTTTTATTTATAATCATTTTCTTTCAAAATATTTTCGTGTAGGTATTAAATTGTTTTCAGAAATATGTATATTTTGACTACTCATTTTATGTGACCATGTATTTTTACTCCTTTCTTTTAACTCGTAGCGTCTGCTTGTCGGCTTGTCGGCTTGTCGGCTTGTCGGCTTGTCGGCTTGTCGGCTTGTCGCTTGTCTGCCGAAAAATCTTTGGATCGATTTTTAACCCTTTTCCCGTGATCCTTTGCAGGCGGACTCGTGGCAATGATAAAAATGATCTAACATTGTCGTTTTAAAAAATTTAATTATTATAGTATAATTTTGGATTTTGCGAAATTTTAACGATTTATATATTATTTAATTTTTGTGCCCGACGCGTGGAGTAGGCTCGAAACCTGTTTCAATGATGAAGGGAGTATAATACTATATAAACTTGGTTTTTATGGGTCAATTTTTTTGTTGATTCATTTGCATGATAACTATGATGTACGAAACCGTAGTCGCCACCATAGAATAAAAAAATGAAAAGTCTATGGAAATTCCGAAAATTTCTATGTTATGGTTTTTGTGTGTTGCTAATTTTATAATCCTTGTGAGATCTCCACTTGCGGTCGGATCTGTAAGGAAATCACTTGATGAGATAAAAGAAAGGCTCGTAGTTAAGAAAATTATTCTTTCTTGTTAACATTCCAATAAATCTTACACTATCCTATTTTAAATTTGCCGAGTATTAATTACAATTAGATTTTTCCAATCACAGAAGTAATTCTTTACCTGATGATGAACATATGATTAGTTTGGCGAGGATGCTGCGGGTCCTGCTGGCCTCCGCCTGGAGAGCCTCGATGGCCAGCAGCGCGGGCACGATAGTCGCGACGCAGTGCAAAAGCCAAAATGCATCAGATACAATTCCAATAAAGCTCTGAAACTGATTTACATTGGTTTTAATTTTGGCCTTAATCAAGTTGTTGTGGAAGACTTGACACGTGTTTTGATATTAATATATTACGCCATTTTAGATATCTTTGGAACACAGCTTGTTGAGTATCACGTTTTGTGTATTTGGATGAGATTTCTGAGTAAAAAGAATAAATATTTGTAATACACGTTAATGCAGGGTGTAATAGAGTTAGTACACAATACTTTGCAGGTTGATATGAGTCGAAAATGTTCAAGCAACCATGAACTAATTATATCAATATTTATGGTAATAGTTAACTTAATTAATATTAATAAGCTTTATATATAATATAATAATAATAAATAATAAGCTTAATTATAGTAATAGTTAAGCGCCCTTGAGGTGAGTACTCGCGAAAACGGCGCTATATAAATTATCCAACTATTATTATTATTTTTATGAAGATATGTATGAAAGTTGGCATTTTTTTTTCAATATTTCTCATTTCTTTTTTGGAAATCGTATCATAATGAAAATTCGATACAAGTTAAAGAAAATCAACTAACATTATGAAAAATTCGATATCAGTGAAATAAAATGATGAAAACCTTGCATAAAAAACTGTTTTCAATTTTCGCAATTACTAAAATGATAGTTCAAACTTTTGCAAAAAATGCATGGTATTTTGGTATTGCATATCTCCATTAATATTGATATTGGATAAGGATTGCTTGAACACTTTCATAATCAAGGCGGGAATCCACCTATAAAGTATTGCGGACTTACTCTAACACCCTGTATATCACATTTTCCGATATAACTTACCTCTTCATTTTCTTTGAAGTCATTCAAGACTGATTTTGAAACTGTAACAGCTGCCAAAAATGCATTCAACGCTAGGAAAAGAAACTAGAAGTACAAAATAGTGGTATTTGTTATGTGAAATGAATGATTAACTCATAAATCTTCTTCAATATGAGTTAAATAATTTTCTGGGGATATTATAAATATAATAATAAGAATTAACTTTGTTTTCACCACTTATTTGTTGAAAATACCAATATGTATCGGGGCCATTTGTCCTTCATCATGATACAACACTTACTAAAAAATTTAAATCAATGTTTAGACAATAAGAAAATAATAATAAATATATGGTTGATACGCGCAGATTTGGAGGAAACACCGCTGGGCTGCAAAGGCGTGTATCCCCCTAACGACTTTACTACAGCGCCAGCGCAGCGTTTCGTCCCTTCATCAGGATACACTGCGTCCCGATGAGTGGGGCCATTCCGGCCATTGGCCCCCAAACATTTTTTACAAATAAGATGTGAAAACAAAGTTTATTCTTATTAATCAATCAAGATTTTTATGTATATTTTTATAACTGATTAAATATTTGTAATATTTCAACCAAAAAATTTATATGATAAGGTTTGAAGACGACATTGTTCTAATCGCAGAAAGCGAGGATGAACTAAAAGAGGCATGAGAATATCCTAAATACGTTCAACGTGAGAATAAACAAGGATAAAACAAAATTGATAACCGTAGGCAGAGACGAACAACAAATGAACATACTAATGTCAAGAGCTGCAATTAAGAACGCAAAAGAGTTTGTATATCTTGGGAGTAAAATCACATGGGATGGCCGTACAAAAAGAGAGGTTGACAGTCGCAACCACCAAGCAAAACTTGCGTTTAACAATAAATCAAAGATTTTCAAATCCAACAATATAAACCTAAAGCTCCGTAAGCAATTAATAAAAACTTATGTGTGGAGTATTTTCCTGTATGGATGTGAGACATGGTGCATTGGCGACAGAGAAAAAAAACGGTTAGAAGCCTTCGAGATATGGACCTACAGACGTACCCTTGGATTTCCTGGAGAGACCATATTACGAATGAAGAGGTTCTCAGCAGGATCGATGAAACCAGGCACATGATGAATACCATCTCCGAAAGGGGTGCAAAATGGATGGGGCATATTTTACGCCGTGAAAATCTGCTCAAAACTATACTGGAGGGAATGGTAGAGGAAAAGATTGCCAGAGGGCGCCCTTACCGTGAATATTTTGAGCAAGTGTGCCAAGATATAAATTGTGACTCCTGCACAGAGCTGAAGAGGATCGCCGGAGACCGAGCGGAATGGAGATGGAGATGTGCTTTGCTGCAAACCAATCCCACGGATCGAAATCCAGGAAGGATAACTGACTGTCGAAGTAACATTTTTGTAATAATATTTAATTAATATTAAATATATGTACACCAACTTACCAACATTCCAAATCGTGATGATATAATGAATATATTATCTGAACATCTCTCATAGACGTCAATAAACGTGTGAAGATTTAAGTTCTTTTTTCGTTTAGGAGTATTTTTGAACCACTCACAGTTGTAAAGCTTTGGGTAAATACTAGTTTCGCAAAAATCAGTCAACTCTGAAAAATGTTTGGAATCGTCATGATCGTGAGCGTATTCACTGAGCTGCCCATTCAACGAATGAAATCCTATCGTGCAGAAATAAATTTCAACTAGATTTTGTAAAATCATCAAATCTACCGACACGGCTCTGATCGACTCACAAATCATCCCTATGTTTACACCGTGAGAAGATAAAAAAATGACGTTGTGCAAAGATGCGCCACCAAAATAAGCCAGATAAACCACTATAATTCTTTCGATCGCCTTACATTTCAAAAAATTATTTTCAAACATAACACTGTACGCCCTATTTAGGTTGTTGTAGAATAGTGTTTTAATGTCAAAACTAAAAAAAGAATCATTTAAAATAATCCAATCATATAGCATCGTTTCATTGATGAATAACAAAACATTGATAATGCTGTTCATCATTGCAATACTTGTGGAAGTATTTTGATCCTCTGATATCGCATTGAAAATCACTACACTAGTTTGCACTAACACGAAGACGCAGGGATAAATTCGTCTTGTTATTCCGCCAACGGTGAATTCGTTATTAGAGTATTTTACCCATTGAAGCCCGAATAACCGGTTGAGAACAATAATCGTTTTAGTAATTCTCGAGATTCTTTTAATATCAATTCCGTCCATTTTGTATAAAGTATATTATCAATTCCAGAGCGCTGTTTTATTATTATATTTTTTATACATGTATCCTCGTCAACGCTTGCTCCAAAAGTGATATTATTTCCATTAGTCGAAAGCTAATGTTGTTTCTTTACTTGTTTATACTCTTGTAATATTGGCTGTTGAAACAGTTACAGGTCGATTTTTTGGTCATGACACTTTAACGTTATATTTTATACCGTATACCGATACACGACAATATGCGTGAACAACAAAACAGTATGCGTGAACGATAGCGATAGATATCTATGGGAGATAGAGACAAAGTTATAAGATCACTTCACGCTAGACAGGTATGCAACAATGCACTTCATACCGTTTTGTGCACCGTGCGCAGTTTTTTGTTATAAAATTAATAATAATTATTATTATTATTAAACCATTTATAAAACTTATTATCTTAACCTGCTAGTTTCAGCCAATGAAAGGCATCGATAGAGCCATTATTATTATTAAGATGTGATAATATTATTTCATTCCCTATCCATAAACCAATTAAACATTAAACAAATCTAAGCACTATTTTGTTGTAATAATAATAATAAAAATATACTTGCAAAGGATTCGTCGGTGGCCGATTGACATTGCCATGAGTCTAAAATCGACCTATAGTATTATAGTACCCATGTATGAAACAAACAGATCGATATTGTATAACTAATAACATTATTACGTTTATGAATTAATGAAGACATTAATTTAAGTGATTTTTAACTGGTACTCAAGATAGTTACCATGAGCATGGCAGAACACGTCAGACAGACGGACTTTTGATTACGGCGAACTCCGGCTTGAACAACGTTGGCTAAAGTATCCAGATTGATCAGAATGTCATTTGAACTTCTTATTTTAGGGTCACCCATAGATTAAAATTTGTTCGTGTACTCATGTACGCGCGGTAGAAGTTATACGTAAAAACTAAAATAAAGACAAAATTATATATTAATAACGCTCGAAATATTGAGTTGTAAAAATCTACACTAATCGTTGTCGATTATTTTGTCGAGTTTGTCTTAGATAAGCCCTGCTCTTAATCTAAAATAATAATTTCCTTTTCTGTCTGTCCCGAAAGTACGGAACTTCCTTATATTCATGTCAAAGAATCGAAATTGTAGAAAACAAAAAACACGGCAATTTGAATCTCGAAGCGCGAACCGTAGTGAACACGAACGACATAGCCACCACAAGGGAACTAGTGGTAGCTATGTCATATAGTTGCCGCGTTGCTCTGTCGTTGTCTCGCATTTTCGCTACATGCTGTTTCCCGTTACATGCATCACTACAATGCGCACGCATTAACTTCCGTTACAATAAAAAAAATCCCTCTATGCGCCAAAAGAAGATTCATTAGTCTTAGCATTAATTAATTCAAGACGGCGCGGCGTAGAGAAAATTCAATTGCGCCTCTTCGTCCTATCCCAATGGGCTAGTGGATAATAATTTATCAAGGCAATGCTTGACAAATTATTATCCAACTAAGCTCCCACATCATTTTGGTAATGTGGTGATACGTCATTTTGTTGGAGGTAAAATTCGTCATTTTAAACGTCATTTTGTTGGAGTTTGCGAATGTCTGGTAAAAAGGAATTGCTTGGCATTTGTTTGGCATGGTTTGCCAGCATTTCATATATACATATATGTCAATGCCCCCACTTTTAATCACGAGAATAAATTTTCATTTAAAAGTGGGTAAGCGTGTAATATAAATGTGTATTAATTATATTATATTGAATACACTCTTAAGTTTGTACATTTACCAAATTTTTTTTAATAAAATAAATTTCAATATTTTCAATAAATATTGTTCCAGATAAACCTCTCCGTCAAACATTGAGCCTTGTTTAATCGACTACTACGATCAACATTCTCAAAACTAAACCATAAATTTAAATTGGTTTTGTTCTCCTCGAACGATTATCGCTCCCCCGCTATTTTCTTTAGTGGTCCTCTAATGCAAGTAACAATGTCTTCCAATCTTGCAAAATAACTCATTATTACAATGATTCGATGAAATCTCGAAAAAGTCCAGAGATAAAAAGTGTTGAAGTGTTTTTATATTGTTTAACTTCTCTGTATACATATATGTATTATAGTTTTAGAATGAGAATGTTTATTGTAAACTAAATTTACGAACCAATTTTATTCTGGGTATAAATTCAGAAGTCAAAACGAAATTCATCGGATTTCTAAACGTAAATTTTTTGAAGTGAAGTTTAGAGTATTTTTATTTGTAAAATTAAAAATAATCCGTCCCGTTTGAGATTTTTCTTTCAGATCAGTTTAAATAACTGTTAAGTTTAATATGCGGTGTGATTGTCCTAACAATTCTCCTTTTAGGTCTTGATTAGACATTCATCTGTATCAGGATAATAGCGTATGATGCTGTGATGGCAATCAGGCTGAACATGAAAGTAAAGTCTAGTGGAAAAAGACTCCACACAAAAATTCGAAGATCTTCGTTTTGGATCAGCTGAACAAATTTCTTCAAATCGTAGTCTTCCTCTGCATCTGCAAAATAATTTTATATTTAAATAAACTTTTTAAAGTAGAAGTAAATGTCTGTTTTAAATAAACGTTAATCAAAAATTTTCATAATCAAGAATCGTTAACACGTACATATATTTTTTACTTAATTTACTTACTAATTTTTGTTGACCTTGATATTATAATAACATTAGTATCTATGTATGTTTCTTAACATACATAGATACTAATGTTATTATAATATCTTACGTCTATATTATATATCCAAAACTATATTAATGAATATAATTAATATAAAATGGAGAGGAGTGGTGAAAGTGAGTGCTTATTGCAGACCAATCCTAGGATAGCGACCCAATAAAATGGCAATAATTATCTTAATCTTTTTTTTAAATTTGGAGAGAGCTTGAAGGAAATTGAATATAAAGATTTGTTTTTTAAACACATTTCTTCTATTTTAACCTAATATAGTATGCTTAAAATATATTTAAATACTGGCCGCTTATGGAGAAGTACAACATTATTTTTATTATCAGGTGAATATGAAAGTATCCAATCGGCTTCGTCGATTACTTTACCTGGTTTGTTGTATATAAAAATAAGTTCTTGCATACATGATAATTTAATTTAATATGCATTTTATTTTTACCACACTCCTGAATAATTTTTCAGATTCCTTTATGGGATCAAAACGTTCTGGATAAACTAAGTAAATTAATTACCACGTTATATATTAAGTTATGATATACTATGCTTTAACTTTGTGGTTCATCAATGCAAATCAAATTAAATTAATTCCCCTCCCCCTATTTATCACACTCTCCAGTCACCCAACCTGACGCTAATTTGATTGACTTCAACATCATGACGCTAATTTAATTCAATTTAAATTAATGAGACGTTGATAATATATAGGTACATTTACAAGCAAAAAAACAAAAAAATGATACATCATGTCTCAAATTTAGAGTGTCTACAGCATGCACTTATATTAAAAAGGAATGCAAATTAAAATTGAAATAATTTTTAACATAGAAAACTCAAAATGTTGAACGTTCAAAACGACAGACCGCCCGCGGTTACACATAAAAACAATTGCCCATATTGTGTAATGTTTATTTTGTAGGTTACCCTGAAGAAGTAACGGTGGTTCAAAAAAGGGTTGGTGTTATCAAAAATTTAGTGGTGTAAACCTAGTGAATTTGCGAAAAATTAATTTAATTAATTAGATTACTCTGGCGTAATTTAGTATAATTCTCATTCTACGTCAATTTACCTGCTGCCACAGAAATGCTAATTTTCCCCAAAAGATCTCTAGTCCTAGAGCACTCTCTGACCAGAGCTTCGGTAGCCGCTGTAGCGCAGGCGAAGTACACCACATAATGGAGCTGCCAGAAGAAAAGGGAAATGACTGCCCACGAATCCTGGAAACAAAAAATTATCAAAAATAATTACCTTATTCGGTTACGTGAAATGTTACGTAGGCCATTTTTGAAGCACGAATTGTTTGCGTTATTTTTTTTAAATAAATAGAGATGCGAACACGGAATACGTGTCACATCAATATTCTTACTATTTTCAAACTATGCTAAAGGCTTGGGCTATAAAAAAAGGACCAACTTGCTGGTCTGGAGTGAGGTTCCTCCTAACCACAAGACCGACAAGCTACTCCGTATTTGTTTTCCGTATATTTATAACGTATTTAGGACTGTAACGTTGTCAGCAACTTGTCTGCTTATCAGTTACGAGCTTTTCGTTGCGTCAGACGCAATTCCTCAGTGGTATTTTATAACTTCGTTCACCAATTCTTCGTATTCCTTGTGGACAGACTTCGTGGTCGCGAATCGATATATTTTGTTGGCATTTACATCACCCCCCCCCCCTTCGTAAAAACTTTTTCCTCGGTACAAAATAATCATTTGATAGTCGATCACCACCATCGGATGATATCAGGAAGTATCATCGGTTCCGATACGTGTGTGTCGCTTTTTCGTCGGCATAGATTACGATCGTCGTTTCTCAATTACTGGAAGAAAAATAAAAAACTGCGGAAGGTGAATCGAGCTTCCTTTTCCCTTCTAATTATTTTGTATTCAATATATTTAGAGTCATCCCCATTTACCCCGCCCATTTCCCATCCTCATTCCTGTCAATTTACCCCCATTCTGCATGAGTCAAAAATCATCTCTAGGAAGTCGGAGATAAAAATATACTAAACAATCATCATATCCGTCCTGACCTTTCATTAAAACAGTACAAAATAATTACCGGACCCGTCCTGATCTTTCATCTAAACAATCGAAGATAAAAATATACAAAACACTCATCAGACCCGTCCTAACCTTTCACCAAGCATTCATCAGAGCCGCAAAAACAAGGACACTCGCTAAAGCCGACGAGCTGAGACTAGATGTTTTCGAGCGGAAGGTTTTTAGGCGTATCTATGGGCCGTATATGAAAACGAATCTTGGCATAGTAAGTCCAACCAAGCGTACCAAGATATTTACATCACCAAGAACATCAAAATATGCTGACTCCGATGGCTGAGGCACGTGGAAAGAATGAGTAACAGGGCCTCAATTGAAATGAAGCAGAAGAAGTGCCAGGAAGCCAACGTTGTGATGGACGATCGGGTGGAAAATAACCTGCGAACTCTAGGCGTGACCCACTGGCGACAGGTGGTGATGGAGACGAAAGAATGGAGGCGACTTCTTGAGGAGGCCAGGAGCCACACTGAGTAGCGCCACTGATGATGATGATGTATGAAAATATGTGATGCATAAAACACATCGCTCGGTCTTAAGGATGCTTGGATATCAAGGGGAATTATATCTATTGAAAAGTAGTTTAAGACATTCTTTTATAGTACATAATTAAAAAGTTTTTGAGTTACAATAAATCGTCATGACTTGACGACAAAACAATACTAAAAATGGCCCTCTTGGCATTTTGATAGACTTTTGTGAAAAATCACTTACAAATTTATAGATATAAGATGTATTTTTACTCACACTTGAATCTGAATATTTGTCAGCCTTCACAAAAATATTGACGGTAGAGATAACTGTTAGTACAGCAGTAATTGCAACCAGAAATACCTAAAAATATTCACACATTACAAATCATCAATAAATCAAATCAACTGTATCATTAATGCGAGTTAAATGAAAGCAATGCGGTGTGACCGCGTTTGGCCGGTCCTTACGAGTAATCGCGCGAGTCATGCGCGCACTTTATACTCGTGTACTTTATATTTATCTCTGGCGACTATTTTGTTTACAGATCCAGGCACCACAGTTCTATTGAATCTTGCATATTTTCACGTGTCGTGGCTGCGGGAGGAATGAATGAAAACGCTGGAAATTAATTAGCGATTTATTAACTTCCGATTAATTAATTATTTATTGTACTCACTTGTAAGTCACTTAATACTATTAAACTTAACGCTTTTCTTTAAATTATACACTCGTAAATGGACACTTTATTGTCCCTTCAACACTTTATTTAACATTCACTAGAACATTCTATCTAATTTCGCACGTATTATTCCCTTCGGTTTATTTCGATACTAAAGTAGGAACTGTGCTAGATTATTCGCTAAGTTAATTAGCTGTGCTAAGTTATTTGGTTGGTTGGCCACCTTGGCCACGCGGCCTGTGGCCCACAACGCGACTCAACAACAACTCACGCGCCCGTATTTATACTTTCTGCGTTTTTCTAGTGTTTAAAAGACGATTCTCGTGGCTTTTAGATTTTTATAAATGTTTCCAGAATGTTTCAGATGCCTTCCGAAAGCCGTGGAACACCGTACACCGTTCTCGATTCCTCGATAGTGTTGTGACAAATGACAAATTCTTTTTAGCCTCGTTACAATACACTTTTAGATTCCGCAATACTTTAATAGTACTCAGTTTTTTTAAAAATGAATGTAAGCATTCGGGTTACAATTTCTAAAATTATAATTGAAATACTTTCTTAACTTATTCTAACCATTCAACCTAACAACTCTTTATAAAAATACATATACCAAATATATCGAATACATAGATTCTAAAAACAAAAAGAAAAGTAGAATTTAGAAATACCTAAACTATAGTAGAATTTTGAAATATCTAGACTATATCGGAAACATTGAGAACATTGGGTCTTTATAAATATGAAACGGCATTGAGCCGAACAAGTTGTTTTTGATAACGAAGAGAGACCATAGAATTGAAACCAACAACGACTAGTGCGAATTATAAGCGTTCAGCGGAATAATTTAAGAGAGTACCTACCGGGCGTTTGACAGCGATCAGTGTAATAATAAACTATAAATATAAAGTGTTCCACAAAGGGATTAGTCCGACTTACATGATACTGCTCCAGCTCGTGTTCAGGGACTTTGGTGATTAATTTGAAGCTAATTTATTCCAAGTATTTCATTTGTCTCCCTTCGCTGCGATCCCGTAACTATATGCAAAAAAGGATTGTCTACCACGTATGCCCTGGTTATTGCAAATATGTGGTACTGTGGTGTAGCCATGAAATATCCAGAAACCAGCTGTCCGCGTCAGAGATCTACCATTTGGCGATGAATGTTTATTACTCAGACTTTTGATATCTGGTAAATGTATAATAAATCACTTTGTTTTAACAATTCTTGCTCAAGGTATCTATCTGGAAGCCGACGAGATTCTGCCGAACACTTGCGTAAAAGTAGAAATATTACACTTACATTTGATCCAGTTCGTTTTCCCATTATTCCTGTATTTTCTTTCAGCTTTTCATAAGCTTTCATAAAAGAGGCCATATTTGGTGTATTTCCTCTAAAACCGGAGTCGTCAACTTTTGTACCGAGCAGAAATGTGGACCTGCAGTCCGGCTTGTACGGGGCATTCCAGTTTGCGGAGACTGCCTTGGAGCAAAGACGTTCGTTGAGGGTTTGCAATCGGAGAACACACAAATACATTTCGTGACAAAATTGCAACATCACTAAATCGGTTGTCGTTTTCTTTGCCATTAAAAACCATTGCGGAATGCCCATTTTCCACCTGTAATAGTCGGATATGTTGTAGATAAATGAGCAAAATAAATAAACGAAGTATGCAAATGAAGCTTTGTTGTTGAAAGGCTTGTACTTCCCGCTATCAACTTTGAGGTATTCGTCAATTCGCAGTAAGTTCTGGTGCAACAATAGTTTATCTTTTTTATATACAATTGAATCAGACAATAAGCCCCACAGGGCGCACGCTGTCTCTGTACTCTTCAGGGTCAGGTACACAATGGCTGCCGCCGATATTTGGGCGAAATCTTCCAGAAAACTCTCGTTTAGCATTCTTTCGATTCTGGCACAAATCGATACTATTATCAAAATAATAGGAAATACATTTCTTGTGGGACCTGCTAACGCAACCGTATTATTACGATATCTGACCGTGGGAAAGCCAAAGAACCAGTATAGGATATGAACGAATGCGCTTTTGTAGTTGTATTTCGAACGCATTGTTAGTAGAGACTGTTCATACTTGCTGTGCAAATCAAGTGAGCTTACGGTTTAAGTCGTCGCATATAGATCATTAATCACATTTCATGCAAACGTAATTTGTCAATTTATTATTGATAATAAAATGATAAGAATAATTGAATATGCCGTAATATTCTTAAAAAACCTTACTCTTTATGATAAATGTGCTAACAAACACATTATAAAACAATAATGTTGAAAGGTTTCAATCAAAAGGAAACAATAATTTTGTTTCCAATTTATCATATTATTAATGACCAAATGACCTCCATCCAAGTAATTTTCATTTATGGTGGTTTGTAATTTTATGCTCTTCTGTATATTTTCGTTATTTAGATGTTATTGTAACCTCAATTGATTCACTAAGAATTGCACTCGTCCTTATCAGTAAGTAAACCTGCAACTCAATTTATTTTATTTATTTATTTATCTTCATCTTGATACATGACATGACAAATTGTTGGTCTTATGGTTAGGACACTCGCCTCGTGATCCAAAGGTCGCGGGTTCGAATCTCAGCCCAGACTAGCAAGTTAGTCCTATTTTCATAGCACAAGCGTTTAGCTTAGTTTGAAAATAGTAAGAATATTGATGTGACACGTATTCCGTGTTCGCATCTCTATTTTTAAAAAAAAAAAAAAAAAATGGAGCTGCTCATCTCACTAGGAAGAACCTGTGCCGATTATTAAAACACAATTATAAAAACAAAATGAGTATGAGTATTTCACATAAGTATATTAAAACTTTTGTTATTTTGATCTGCAGACGTCTTAGGTATATCTTTCTACCAAAAATTGAACGTTTAATAAAAATACAATATTCCAAAATATATATTTAATAATATGCATGATTTTGTATTTTTGAATGAATAATTTTAGAATCCTCCTAAAGATTTCATTTTTCTTCAAACATTCTAACAATTTTCAGGATTTGTACAAGAAGTTATAGTGCGGGGGAAACCGGCATTACTTTTGAATAATTTTGTGTACATTAAAGAACGAGTGAAGGGGATGAAGCAGTTCTGGAGGTGTTGGTCGTGGAGGAATCATTGTTTAAGCAGAATCCACACAATAAACGGCACGCCGGTCAAAGTTGTGGAATTTCACAACCATGAAGCTTTTTCTTCTTTCTAGAAAAGTCTGCTTTCGTCGATTTTCATCTTTCAATTTTACTTGTACCAAATTATTGATTCAATAAAACTAAATTAATATAAATTTAAATTTATTTTATTTTATTTTCTACAAAAAACATTTTCTACTGCGCTATTTCATTGTTAAGAATGTCTAACGTTAACATAACCTAACAAGACTTAGGCACATGATAAGTATTTTAACCATTCGAGCATGTATCCTCTGAAATTTTCTTTTTTTGATAGGATTTTTTACCCTTCTAATTCATATAATAAACTATTGTACATTTTGTCTATAATAATAGGTATTTAGTAAAAGATTCAAAGCTACAGTACTAGTACACTTGGTCTAGCGGTCTAGCTGTATGTAGAGTAACGTAGATTCTAAGAAATTGGAAAAAAAATCCTCTGAAATTAAATTAAATTTGGAATAAATATTTGTTTTGATTCTTATACAGTCACACTGTTAGTGAATGGATGATGTAAATGGATTTTTCGCATTAATTTGATTCATTCCATCGGGAATCGACAATCAGCATTTAGTTACCTAATGAATTTTAAATTCAATACCTATTTATTATCATTGAAAGATTTGGCACATACTTCGTGGCGCAACATTATAATTTAGAATGTGTTTTATTTTAATACACACACAATCGGCCCGATTCTGAAAATAACAATGTCTGGATCTTTAAGATCTTTATCCCAACACTTAATAGACGATAATAAAAATTAAAAATGTCCAGAGCGGATTTTGTAATTCTACGGCTCAAATGCACTGTATTAAAAGATGATATAAGAAAGATTGTTTCTTACAATCGTATTAATTTCTTCATCCACAGCGTCCAGATGAAATATCATGGCTAACTTGTAATGACCGCGTTCGGCGTTACCGCGTATTCAAATCTTCCCACCTTGACATTGACAGTATGAAAATACTGCTTTCATTTATTTAATGTGCTTGCATATTTAATCGAAGGTAATGTTAATTTACCTTCCTAATGCTATAAAGTAAAGCGGCAGGGTACCCTTACGATTCTTCTTTTTAATAATTTCGCCGAAATTTTTCCAAATTACATACTATCATATAAACCAATTAGATACTTTGCATGATTTTACAACGTTAATGTGTTATGAGGGTAGTGTATGCATTCAAAACTGTTCTGTTATCATATATATCAACTTGTTCAAGGGTGTTCTTACTAACCTTTATGATATTTTGTTGTATCGACACTAACACTTGACGCGTGAAAGTGGGCTTTAAATAAAATATTTAACATAAATGTATTAAGCGAGTATCTTGTGGTTTGATTGTAGCACACTTTCTGACTTCAAGCACCGGGAAGCCTAGACTGTTGTATCGAGGGTTCACGTACACGTTCCAGAGGAAGAACACCAACGGGCTGGAGAGGTGGCGCTGCTCGCAGACCAACGGCCGCAACCCCTGCAAGGCCGCCGTGTACCTGGACTCCGACTCCATCTCCCACGTGGTCAGAGACCACATCCACGCTCCTCCCGCCGTGTCCATGCTGGAGGTCAACGTGTAGCGTCCGTAACATAACGCCTAGTCACCTATTGAATTACGTAGACATATGTTTATTACCTAGTTTATTCCTCTAATATATCCAAGCCAAACTGAGAAAGTAATAGGTACACACATTATCATGTGTCATTTTTTCTTCTTTCAAGTTCAATAGTTGCGTTTACTTTAAAGTGAAACTTTAGTGAAAACTGTAAATGCAACTCTAAAGTTGCGCACGATTTGACACCAATCACGTTAATGTTATCACGCAATCATTATCCTAAACTTTAAATTATAAAATAAACATTTTCTAACTCCATATTATCTTTGAGGGCACTATTTTATAGAAGAAAATTTTATTTGATGAAGTAATTTCTTTTTATAAGATGTTCTCCACATATTTATAACAAATAATTATTCATGTGATGTATTTATAAAACAATTTTATTAATTTTACAGAGAAACATTTCAAAATCATATGATTTGTATACGTTGAGAATGAAAATAGTGTATAGTATTTATTTGAAAATGTGCACAATAAGGTAATATCCAAACTGCTAAATGTTAATTTTTTATTTTAAATTTTTATGTAATTTTATTTTTTTATGTAGCTTTTTTATTTTTATGTAGCGTCAATTTAGTTTTATTTATTTTAGTGTTTTAAATGTAATGTTTATTTTATTTTTTTATTGTAACTTCGATTTTTTTTTTATCTTATGTAGCTTAAAAATTTTATGTAGCTTCGAAGAAGTTTAACTCTCAACAGGCGACGTGGCCGCTAATTTTAAAGGAATTGATAATATTATATCATAATATTCAATTGAAAATCTATTACATTTCCTGTTTTATTTTTAGTAGTTAATCTATATTTAAGATTTGTAAATAAAATGACGAAAATGTATGTCTAGTTTTCTGTTTTTTAATTCCAACAATTTTTTGTTTTTTTTTTATTCCTTCCTTTTCTGGATAAATAATATTATAGAATGTGTATGCGGCACAAAACTATTTTTAGTGCAGAAAAGGAAAAGATTGTCTGCGATTATATTCGAGATCCTAAGTTACGTACATATGAATAAATTTATTTTATTGCATTTATATTTTATTCGATGCACTCAAGAACTAACTTAGGGCTTGTTGCCTATGTGGCGTATATTTTATTCGATTATATATAAATAGATTACTTGTCTAAGACCACTAATGAGTTTAATACTACACAACTAGCTTCGACATCTACCGATGTTGTCGTCCCGCATCTTACCTTCACATATACAACCCGCATATTACACCAACAACAATTTAGGAAAAAATTTAGATAACTCAAAATCAAAAATAAACTTTTTAGAAAAAAGCGGAGTATATGAAATCACATGTGGTGACTGCAATCTGAAATACATCGGTCAAACCGCGAGAAATCAAAAAATTAGAATAAAAAAACACCGTCGCGGCCTTGTTATTAATTATTTTTCAGAATTTTCTAACCACATTATTAACACCAATCATTCTTTCTATTCCCATACACTTAAACTATTACACCCTGTTAAATCATCACCCGTTGATGACAACATCGGTAGTTGTCGAAACTAGTTGTGTAGTATTAAACTCATTAGTGGTCTTAGACAAGTAATCTATTTATATATAATTATAATGTCATTCCACAAAGTTAACGCCAATTCAATAAATAATACTTTATTCGATGCACTCAAGAACTAACTTAGGGCTTGTTGCCTCTGTGGCGTGCCATATAATTCTTCGTATCATCAAAAAGATAACGCAATAAAATATGTTATTGTTTTATCGATATAATCGTGTCCTAGGAAAACAAGACGAGCAAACATAATGTGACGTGCTTGCTGGTCCGGAGGTTAAGACACTTGCCTAGTGATCCAATGGTTGGGGGCTCTAGCCCCATTCCAGACCAGTAAACGACCGACTCACAGCTTTAGCTTAGTTTGAAAATAGCGAAAACATTAATATAATACGTATTCCGTGAACGCATATTTATTTTTAAACAAAATTATACACCTGTATAGAATTTTTAAGATAACCTCTGTCCTCGAGTTTTTGCTTTTCAAAAATACGCGTCAATCAATTTGTTGCTTCAGATATATCGCAACTCTAGTCTTCGACTATGACAAGTGAGAAATTTTGATTTATGAGTTAATAGTGCAGAAATATTAAAAGCATTATGAACTACCTGGTCAAAAGTATCACAACTCTAAATAAACTGTCCAAAATTTAAAGAAAATACATTCTTACTTACTTACTTACCATCACGCCGTTTTCCCGTGGGAGTAGGCAGAGAGGATAGAGCGCAATACAACTCTCGCCTCATCCACATTCATACATCTTCGC
>JADDOH010003659.1:0-131727 GCA_016648135.1 Agrypnia vestita | reverse complement strand
GAGGGCAAGCAAACAAAGCCGTAACTGTTGCTGGATGCTTGAGAAATACTGTCTGGAGAAACGAACGGTCAAGGAGAGTAAAGTGAAAATATATAAGACCTGTGTCCGCCCAATCATGACGTACGGTATCGAGACAAGGGCTACCACTACCAGAACTAAAAATCTCCTAAGAACAACTGAGATGAAGACTCTCCGACCCATTGCGGGACTGACAATCCGAGACCGAGTGAGGAATTCCAAAACACGAAAGACTTGTGACGTCGAGGATATTGTCCGATGGGGAAGATCTAGAAGACGTTACTAGAGATATCATGTGGAGAGAGCTTGTTCTGAGAGAGTAGTGAGCATAGCAGCGAACAAACTGCCGTCTGGTACCAGACTCCCAGGAAGACCGCATAAAAGATGGCAAAATAGCTGGACATCTGTATCCCAGGAACAGGCTCCGAGCAATGACAGAACGCAGTCCTAGATGAAGCAGAAAAAGAAGAAGAAGATCTTCGAACCGGTTCTAGAAAATGGATTTTGGAGCAGACATTACAACAATGAGCTATATACTCTGTTTAAGGAGTTAAACGCCACAAAAACTGGGAAGACTTCAGTGGTTTGGTCATAAGGAGAGAATGTCAGAAAGAGAGAGAAAGAGAGCTGGCAGAAAACCGAGATGAGTGGAGGAAGACTCTTGAGGAGTCCAAGACCAACCAGGGGTTGTAGAGTCAAGAGTGATAATGATGATAAATAATTTTTATTTCATGTTTGATTATCTATTTTTTTCAAATATATTTTATTTACATATTTTTTGGGTCCTCTTATTTTCCGGTATTTTTAAAAGCAATATTTATTTCATTTATTAACATTATTATTATTTATTTCATTAAAAAACAATTATCTTCTTGATAACCTAGAATTTTAATTATTATTTTCACCTACCCGTTTTTATAAGCATTAATGTGAATTAAAAAATATAATACATTTTCTACTTTCAACACAAGTTGAAATTAAATACATATTTTTTTTAATAAAACTGTATGAAACACACTTCTCAGGTGATTTTCACAGACAGCTTCTTGTGAAAGGTAAAGTTACTTACATTACTTTTTCTCCTTGTTCCATATTTTCATGACCTTGTTACCAATGCCTTCATTACCTTGTTGTGCTTTGCATAACAAAATATATATTTCAGGAGTTATTTTGAGTTTAAAAAATAAGGTTGAGCTTTTTTTTCGAAAGAAAGATTTATCCCTTGCATTTTTTCCATAACGTATATTCTATGGTTATGGCGTTAAAAATATAAATAATGCATTACTACATTTTTAATGGCAATAATGTTATTTAATGAACCAAAAAGTTACTACCCTTGCAGGTGATAAAAATACAGGTACAATATATATTAATGATCTACGGAAGGTTCTCTAGTGGCTTTGTTTATCAAATTATATATTAATTTATTATACGGAAAAGAACTTCAAATAACACAACCTTAATATAAACTCTTAAGTTGCGCAGAAGATGAAGTTTATAATAAAACATCGTGGTATTCAGTTGATTAAAAATATTTATTTGACTGATACGAACTGACATTCCTCCAGAAAGATGATAGATTAAAAACACTGAATGAGAAAATGCAATTATTTCGTAAAAAATTATATTTAATGGTTATGTTATTTATAAAAATACACATTTGTGCTGTTGTTATAGTTTTCTTATGTAAAGTAGTACCTATATTAAATTTTAAGTGGAAAAAACAATGTGCATATTTCGTGTGGATTAATTATTAACTATTTTGTAGCATATTTATTGTTTCAGAGGTAAGTTTGTAGAAGTCTATAATCACACATATGGAAATAAAAACATTTGTTTTTCAAGTTCTACCTTTTTAATTTTTTGAGACGCGTTTCGCCTTATGAGGGCATAATGAATCTAAATATTTTACTTTCAACAACTTGTATTTATATTAAAAGTATTAGAAAGAGATGCTATATAATTTTAAGAATTAATTAAGGTTTTATATCTGCTCGATTCTAAGAAACGGTTCTGTTCAAACACTAATGTCAAGTAATACATATAAGGATGAGGATAGATTTACAACTTGATATAAATGTGATATTCTTAATAACAAATTATGTTTGTGCACTAATGATAATTTTCAAACGATGGGGATTCCAGATAGCATTATGGGTAAGTTTTTTGCCCGTATCGCGTCTTTCCCAATATTATCGCACCACATTCTTTGGAGTCTTCCCCATGGTCATTCTATGGTCGCGTGCTTTGGGTTGTTGATATGTGGATCCTTGGAGGAGACGTTCTCTGGACATGTCTGAGCAATATTACAGAGTACAGTAAAGCCAACACGAAATATGCAGTTCTTGGCTTTTTTTAATTAGCAATACAAATTTTATTAATTAAATGTTCATATTATGTATAGTTATTATTATAAACTGACTTAATTAATTAATATATTCATATATAGCTTTGTTTTTAAAAAGTCTTTCTTTATATTATATATACACACACAATACACAAAATGTCTAGTTAATCATTCAAAGTATAGTTCATTTTCACCTTTTCAGGCTATCCACGAATCAATCCATTTTTCAGTATCTTCGCAGGAAGTGAAGTGTTGCTCAGAGACAAGTGCTGACGAGAAGGAGCAATGTCTGGAAAATACTGCGGGCGGGGTAGGATTTCACATTTCAGTATGTTTTCCAAGTATGAGTTGACTTGCCTTGCAACCAATCACTGTCATGCTAAAGAATAATTAAATTTTTTAAGTATCAAAAAAACACTTGCAGTCGATACCGATCGCCTGTGATGGTTTCGTTAGGTTGGAGCCGCTCATAGTACGCACCACCAAGCAGATTCCAGCAAATACAGAACATGAGCTTCGATCCGTGGATATTCGACTTTGTTGTCGATGTTAATGTATGGCCGTTATTACCCCATAATTTTTTACGCTTGGGATTGTCGTAGTGTATCCACTTTTCATCGCCAGTGACAATACGACGAAGATAACCTTTTCGTTTTTGCCGCTGGAGTAGCTGCAAATAAAAAATCATGGCTTCAGTTCATACGGTGTCCATATTCGTTGCTTTTTAATAATTTCCAGTACAGCATCTAGAAATGGTTAAACGACCAACTTTCAATGATTCTCCAAGTTTATCGTCCATTTGTCACTGGTCTTCATTAAATAACGTCCCCAATTTTCTTGTTTGATCTTTTTCACCTGGCCTAGATATCCTTGTCTTCTGTGTCAAAATTACCACTTTTAAAGTATCAAAATCAGTATTCACACATTTTAATTGAGGCCATATAGTGCACTGTATTCCGAAAGTAATCGATAACGTTCAGCAGCACTTTCCATCGAATTGAAAAATAAATTTAAAATTCCCCGCAAATACTGTTTTGTTGGTATATAATTGGACATATTTAATGGAAAATAAAAACTGTTGTTTACACTTTGGCAAAATAATACGTACTGAAACCAAAACCACGTGATTGATTGATATGCTTCGATGCTGTACAGTAAAAGTTAAGCATTCTCTTAGGAATACCTCAAAATCAAAGCACAGTCCTAATATATATTTGTATAAAAAGAGATGTGAACACGGAAGTTATGTCACATCAATACTCCTATTATTTTAAAACTAAGCTAAACGCCTGTGCCATTAAAGTGAAGGAACGAGGCTCGATCACCCAGCCACTAGATCACTCAGCGAGTATCTTTAATACTAAACCAACAAGCTACTCAGTTAAAATCGTAATAATAATGCAAACAATGGTAATTGTTGAATAAAGCAGGCTGAATATAAAATAAATATAATGTCACTCGAAGGCCCCAGGTATGCAAATAAGTTCAATAGGAAACAAAGGACAATGGACCGGTCGATCTGACGTTTGATAAACCCGCGTCAGATTTAATGACCCGGACATGATCCGGCGTTACACAAACGGACGCTATAGATCTTCGCTCGGACCATAAACTTTTATCGCGATCCGCATTGAAAAAAGCCGAACTGCGGACGTAAATCTTATAAGAAATTTTACTCCGGGGATGCGGGGATATTTATACATCTGCGGGGGTTCGATAGCACCTTCCCTACATCGCGTGGGCCGCGGCACCACCTCACCGCTCCGACCACACCACAAGCGTCGAAATATTTCCTCTCCCAACTGTAACATAAAATTATTTACAGAATTTGTATATTGCTGTTAAAGAAATGTTTTCTGGCGGCACCGAGAACGATGCAGATGTGATCATATGAATGCGCTTGGCGGGCTCACAAGCAACAATGTGACTTAACTGAATAAATTAATAAATTCAGTTAAGTCTCATCTAAAAATTAAAATAAATATTGATACCTCATTATCAAGCGTGACATCTGTATTGGACTATGGGAATGAAAAAGCTTTGGACTGCAGGTGGCGATAGTAAAAATATAACTCACATACAAAGCAGGTTGTGTAAGTTAAATATATACAGGGTGTCTCCGTATCTCTACGTGCAACGCCGAAATCGGGTGAGTCCTAATGTTTATCAGAAAAATATTTTGAAAAATTCTAGTCCATGCTGTTCTAAGAATTATAAGCATTTTAAAAAAAAATAATAAAAATAATCTTAATATGTTGATTTGTTCAAATCATTTCAGAACAGTGCTGGATTTAATGTCATAAGGACAGAGACATTATTATCATTGTGTATATTATGTATCTCACCGAGACTAAACTGTATAATTATGGGAAATAGGTATAGAAGTCATTTGGGTAACAGGACTTATGACTCTGTCTTTAGATGGTTGGCTTAAGTGAATCACTTTGACACATTGTAACATCAGCCCATTTCCACCCATGATATAATATACCATGCTTATTCATTTTGGAATTTGTAATATATGTCAAATTGCGTGAGTCTTTTCCATATTGAGTTGTAAGCGCCTTTTCCATGCGGCCTGGTACAAAGCCTTTTCATTCCCCTAACCCCAGAGTCGCTATGAAAACTCCCTACAATTGATTACGGAATTTTTGGGAGCAATATACTTTATTGTGTGTAATGAAATTCATCCGAATACTTGCATTACACTAGGATACGCCAGGAAATATTATTTCCAATTTTTTGTTAAATTCCTTTTTTACCAGTATTTACAATTCAGAATATTTTGAGTTTGTTCAAATCTTTCAGAACAGTGCTGGATTTATGTCACAGAGACATTATTAATCAATTAGTGTATATTAAAGATATCTCACAGAGACGAAACTGTATTAATTATGGGAAAGTAGGTATAGAAGTCATTTGGGTGTAACAGGACTTATGACCTGTCTTTTTATGGTTGGCTTAAGTGATCACTTTACACAATTGTAACATTCGCCATTTCCACCCATGATAGAATATACCATGCTTATTCATTTTTGGAAGTTGTATATATGTTCAAATTGCGTGAAGCTTTCATATATGAGTTGTAAGCGCCTTTTCCATGCGGCCTGTACAAAGCCATTTTCATTCCCCTAATGCGAATAATGCACAATTGTGTAAAGTGATCACTTAAGCCAACCATAAAAAGACAGGTCATAAGTCCTGTTACACCCAAATGACTTCTATACCTACTTTCCCATAATTAATACAGTTTCGTCTCTGTGAGATATCTATAATATACACTAATTGAAAAATAAATCTACAACCTGTGATGGTCTTTTCACCCCTGTTGCTACAAATCTTTATTTTTCTTCATTTTTTAAATTACTTTTATTTAATCCTGAATAATGCTTCTGTAAACTTTTGTCCAAAATTCAAAGCCAACTGCTCCAGGTTGGAAGAAAATTTCACTTTTTGATCAAACCAAGTATTCAAAATCAATACTTTGCCCAGTTTTAACTGACTGTTTTTTTTATTTTTTAAATATTTTTCTGATAACTATTATAACTTGGCCTATCACCCGATTTCGGCTTGACGTCGAGATACGGGAAACTCTATATACAACTTCCAAAAATTTGATAGATGTGGTAGTCTATCATGAGTGGAAATAGTGAACGTTACATGCTGTAAAGAGATCACTTAAGCCAGCTTTACTTTCGGTCGTAAGCCCTACGAACACTAAAAAAAATTCCATACATACATTCCCTCGTAAAAATATAGCTTCGTCTCTATTAGACATATATAATATATCTTTGATGAATAAATTCAGTTCGCAACTTACAATCCTTAACAGAATTCTCACGATACATATGGAAATCATACACCACGACATACCTTTTCACATGTACATAGAACACGGAAAGGAGCCCGGATGTCAGAGATCGGTCCTCTTCATACATTCATTTACCTTTTGATACGTCTAAAGTTGGGACCTACACCATTTCAAAACCTCTTAACTCTTGTTTGGGCTATGGCTTAAGGACCATAAGTACTTTTAAGAAATAGGAATATTTTTGATATAATGAAATTTCTTGAAAAAAAATTAAATGAGACAATGAATTTTTAAATGAAATTTCTTCGGGCACATTCAAGCAAATTCAAACGATCGAAATGCCACTGACATATGGGATTTTCTACTTTTTCCACCACACAAAAACTTACATGATTATATTTGCCTATTCCCTGTAAATTTTCCGCGCCATCCGTATCCAGAAAACGCGTCTACTCATTTAAATCCTGGCAGACTAAAAGTTTTTTCTGTAAAGATATATTTATTAAATTTCCTTGGATATGTGATAATAAGAAAATTTTTATGTTTTACAGGGCATAAACAATTTGAAAATAAAAGCATACAAAGAAAATACACGATTACAAGAAAATGATTGTCAAATCTATTATAAATGCTCATTGTCTTAAATATGTAACTAGGATATGTCTAGAAATATATCAATTAAGCATTATAACGAAAAGTTTATATCCGCACAGTAAATAAATAATAATTAATAGATTGTGATACCCCGGTATTGAAATTTAAAGAGTTTTATTTTTGAGATGGTATGCCACGCATACGGCATCTAGCGATAGGTCACTACACATAGGGCGGGCCATTCCGACTTGTGCCGAGATCCGGACCACGCGCGCGGGAGGGTTCAGTCTCAGGTACGTAATACGAAAGATGTTCTAAATAACCTGAAGTAACGCAAATCGTCCCTAAGGTTTTATTGTATATTTACTAATAAGATGATGTATATTTAATACAGGAGCCCTTCCGCGTTTACGTTTAAATATACATCGTGAAAGTTACCACGCGGATGTTGGTGTAGTCCCGGGATGAATTTTGTATGCGTGCTCTGAAAATAGATTTTATAAGTAAATTGGAAACCATTTCAATACCTTTATGATAATTGGGATTTAATGAAATAAATAATATTGTGATAGTCGAGCTGAGATTTGGTTTCTATTTCTAACTTAAAATACATACAGTAAAATTACAGAGATAATTTGTATGTAAACTGAAGTTTCAGGCCCACGACCCAAAAGAAACCAATAAGGTCCGTGTTCGACGATTGAGTAGTCGGTGATAACGAAGACCTCGTTATAGCATATAATAAACAAAGAAATAATAATCAAAGGATATTCGTATATATCGTCGCACAACATCATCATTAGTAATTCCACCAATATTAAAAACAAATATTTAAAAATTGATTATTACAAAATGTCAATCTACAAAGATGCACAATCAATTGAAACAAATATTTATTACTTCTTCTTCAAATATAGCAAAATTATTTTGTGGTGACATGATTATAATTTATGTAAAATAACTTTGCAAACACCACTTATTTATTTAAATAAATTCAACATGTTTCGAAGCCAATGGCTTCTTCATCAGGATAACAAAAATAAAATTTAATCAAAATATTTATATTTGGAAAATGAATAATATAAAGTACCTACTTAACATGAAAATAATATTTATAACATTCAATTTACTATTAACACTCTTTCTTATTTCCAAAATTTCTAATTTATCAAACTCTGATTCTGTATAATTTGTATGTAAAATTTGGAAACCCTTATTAATATCAAAAGAATATTGAATTTTGGCTATGGATCATTTTTAAATTTTATTTTTGTTATCCTGACGAAGAAGCCATTGGCTTCGAAACATGTTGTATTTATTTAAATAATTAAGTGGTGTTTACAAAGTTATTTTATATAAATTAAATATTTATTACCTCAATATTAATATAGTAAAAATCCACCTGTGTACGTCTGTCATATGATGCTTTGTCTGGGGAAATCGAGCTATTACACAATATACGTAACATTCTAAATGCTGGTTTTCATACTTTTCACTGTGAAATGTAGCGCTTTTTCTGTTCTAAATAGAACTGGTGACATTAAATTCCACTTCGCCTTCTTTTTAGTCTTCTTCTAGTACCACATCCAACAACCTACCTAAACTAACCTTACCATTATGTCTTAGGATAGGTAAAAAACTAGTATCTACGATTATATGATGAAATTTGTGTTATGACTGATAGGTACTTGGCTTCAGTCAGTAATTAGTTGAAGTATTTTTTCAAAACGGTTTTCTACATAGTGTTATACTCAACTTGAATAATTTACCCACAGAATTAAAAACGATTGATGATCACAACAGATTCAACCACAAGTTTAAGTCCTTCTTCAAGAACATGCAATTAATATGCCACATCTTTTATATACCTACCTATAATTTTCATATTTTATAAACCTTTAATTCTCATTGTTTGCTAACTTAGATTATATTACCAATATCTTGCACTACTTACCTACGTAATTCATAATTTCTTGTTTGTGATGATCCTCTTCTTCGTCTTTTAGCTCGACCCTACTCCTAACTGAGTTTACGTCTTGTTAGAGGAAAACATTCTATCTATCTACGTCGGATGAAGGCTCTACGGTTTTTAACGTAGATTATCAAACACCCTCGCTTTATTCAAGACCTCCCCAGTTCTCGTTGTGTAATTTTTTGTTTCGAACTATAGGGGATGAATTGGTTTTGTGGTAACCCTAACGCAAGCTATACTTAAATTAAATACTGGGGTATGAAGTTCGTGAATGTTCATGGAAAACGCAAACAAAATTACCTAGCACGTCAAATAAATCCTACAGTGCTATTATTAAAAATACTGTGTTCCGTGGCCCTATATTGATTACCTATCGTGTGCGTTCCTACGGACTGAAGCCCCTGCATCTGGTGTAGCTGCGCAGCACCAACGCGCGATCCTCTGCCCTTTCCGCTCGATCCCCCATGGTTCTACCTGCATGGGATCGACCGCCATCCACTGGAAAGGTTAGTAACATGCCGTTATCGCATGCGCATGCACATATAGAGTACATAGATCCCCTGAAAGCCCTCGAGTCCTTCGTAGCCGCTCCTATGGATGATTCCGTCTTCGACGCCCTCGCTAATTAATATTTTTATCTTCCGCCGTTATCTCGCTGTACTTATTCCTTACGATCTTTTATATTTATTCTGCATTATTTTTATATCTACTTCATTGTTACGTTTATTTACTACCCGGCCTAAGTTCCGTCACCTGTATCTGGCCCTATTCCTCATTCTAGTGGTACGTTGGATTCTAATGGATGAAAGGGGGTCGTGGAAGGTATGTGTAAGTGTATGTGTACGCGGAAAATGTGTTTGCTATAAATTCGGCTCCTCCATACCCAAGGCTCCCAGGTGACTGACCCCGAGCCCCTTCTTCCAACACAGAAGCCAGGATCGGATACCGTGCGGGGTCTCGGCTTCTTGACATCCAGGCCTTCCTGTGGCACGGCCCCTTCTCCTTCTCCATGCTGTCACCCAGAACCCGAAGCCACCTGGGTGCCCCCGAATTCCAACTCCTCCAGGTTAAACTAAAATACGGTATATATTGAAGCTACTGTAAAGATGGTCCCGGGTCACCTGTCAAGTCAAAAATATGCGAGTGGGGCAGAAGAGTATCCTAGGCTCCCCAACCCTCACCTGTGAGCAACTGCAGCCCATTGGCCATTCGCGACACTACAGAGACTGCAACTACCCTCCCAGGTAGTACTTATTATAATCTGGTATGTATCAATACGTTCAATTCATTCCAGACGAGGGAAGACATCCGCACGGGTGTTGTGCCACCCGTGAAGAGCCCCCTCATACACTATATACGAATAGATACATACTAATAAATATAATATACATACATATACAATACATAAATAAATATTTGTAATGGTTGGTTGCCATGTGGATTCACGAGGCCATGACCCCTCGTATTAGTAGATGGAAAGGTGGATCTGGACAGTAGGGATATGCCTATCCCCTGGCCAGGGATGTCGTTGTATTTTCTCCAAATAGTGTACAGCTAGAACCCTGCCGTCGATGATGATGGAATGCTAATCTAAGCTCCTCCCTGGCGATATATAACGGTGCGCTGCCAATAATGACGATGATGATGATACTAACCCAACATCTCCTGATGATGTATAACTGATGTGCTGCTAATGATGGTGATGGAGATGATGATGATACTAATCTAGACGTCTCCTGACGACGTATAGCTGGAACATTGCTAGTGATGATGATGATGACGATACCTCACTAGACGTCTCCTGACGATGTATAATTGAAACCGCCTAAATCGATGGTGATGATATCGATGCTATCTAATCGTCTCCTGAAAATGTATAACTGGAACTCTGCTAATGATGATGATGATGATGACGTTACTAAGCTAAACGTCTCCTGACGATGTATAACTGGTGCACTGCTAATGATGATGATGATGATGACACTATCTAAACATCTCCTGACGATGTATAACTGAAACACTGCTAATGATGATGATGATGATGATACTATCGAAACGTCTCCTGATGATATACAACTGAAACACTGCTGAAGGTGGTGATGATGGCGATACTATCTAAACGTCTCCTGACGACGTATAACTGGAACGATGCTAATGATGATGGTGATGACGATACAATCTAAACATCTCCTGACGATGTATAACTAAAACACTGCTAATGATGATGGTGATGACGATACTATCTAAACGTCTCCTGGCAATGTATAACTGGAACACTGCTAATGATGATGATGATACTAATCTAACTATCCCAAAATGGTGTATAGTCGAAACGCTGCGATCGATGACGATGATATTATAGTTATCTCCAATTGAAGTGTAACTGGGACCCTGCCATCGCTGGTGGTGATGATGCTAATCTAAGCTCCTCCCTAAACGTCTCTTGACGTATAACTGGAACGCGGCGATCGGTGACGATAACGTAACATAGCGAGTAGTGTGTAATAGGAACGCGGCGTTCTGCGACGGTGATGTAATTTGGCGCGTGGAATATAGTTGGGACACGGCATTCGGTGATGATGCTAAGCTAACTATCTCCCGACGATGAACAAACGTATAAGTACATAAATAAATAGATAAATAAATAAATAAATAAAATAAAAAATAAAAAAATCAATAATAAATAGGGCCCCGAGTGCCTTCGGCGTCGAATACATGAGCCGCCCGCTCCCTGGAAGTTCACACACATGCAGAGAAGGGTAAAATTGGCATATTAATTCGCCCCTACTATAGTCAGTACATATTCGACATGCAAGCAGGAGCTGGACAAACATATATAGCAAAGTTACGGTACAGGGGATAGCTTTCGCTGCCGGTGCTCCTTCCGTCTCTGTCTGGGGTGTCGAACCCGAGACCATCCCCTTCCTCGTGCGCCGCCTTCGTTGTAATCTCAAAACGGAAAGAGAATGACATGACTTACCCAGTTGCTCGCTATGCCGCTAGAGTATATCCTCTCCAGTGTATCGTAGTTCACTTTATGTACGCGGATCCAATAATCTCTTTATATCTAAAGGATTGCGGACACGTGCCCCGCACGTGCATACGATTCACAGGCTTCTGCTAAGTTTCAGTAGCCGGGGCTGAAAAGTCAAAATCATCGTCACGTTGAAGTGGACATTAATCGGTTTTTTAATAGCTCATAATGCTATAGCTCTGACCTAAATATCTGAAATACATGTTTGCTATACTTTATGGGAACCACGTGTGGACCGCTCGGATGGTACCGATCGCCAACCATTTGTACCAAACACGTTTTTATCTACAATTCTACGCCTTCACCACAAGATTAATACGATTTATAAGAATTAAATAGTGACTGCCCGTAGTCTATATTCAATCAATCGCTATCAATACTAGCGTACGCAGTATATCGACGTCCTTCGTGCAGCGGGACCTTTGGAAAATATTATTTTCTCATTCTACATCGCTTTTAATTTCATCAATAAGTAAAGATGCCTCACAATGTAGTTCACTACTAATCTATGCCCGAGTAAACCAGCACATTTCAAGATTTAAGTCAAGCCAAAGAAATACTAGTGTTTCATCATTCCCAATTTTTTGTAGCTCCAATACCACGCTAGGTTTAGTTTAATTTTCCCCGCGTAGTATTTAAATCATCTTAGAAATAAAATAATAATAATAAATAAAAAAATAAAAAATCTGTAGAAACAGCTGATTCATCACATGTTTTATTAATATAAATTTTTCTTATGTAAGTGATTATCCCTCTTGATTCTTTTTGGTGAGGTATAACATGTATAAGAATTTTATTATTAATATCTATAAGTTATCATTGTTGTAAGAAAATTGTATGTATTAACATATTAAATAAAAAAATATTACAAATAATAAATTAGCACATATAGGTATAAAATTTTACTGTTTCTCAACAATACAGCAAACTTAGACTCCTGCATAACGTTAATACGATTTTAATCCCGGAATCCTATCAAAGCATCATTTATTTTATTTTACACTCCAAACTTATTGATATTAGACTACTCGGACTCTACGCTATGACCTCACAACTATCCCAAAGCGAGGACCGGGTTAATTGGGGTTAATGCTCACCATTACCATACCATACGAGCTGAGTGTCCGAGGTGAAAGGTACGCAAGTCTGATGTGAATTACATTATATTACGTGGGTTCTTGAACATTGAAATCTACCCAAATGTATTTTAATTCATTTTGAACATATGCTATACATATTTATAATATATATATATTATATATATATATATATATATATATATATATATATATATATATATATATATATATATAATATATATTATATATATATATATATAAATAACCGGCCGATAAGTTTTATATCGACCGGTCTAACAGAAAAATATCCTGCAGCGTGTCTGAGCATAAAGTAGATGTTAAAAATAAACTCACCTTAGTTCATCATGTCCTTACGGAAGGACATAAAATAGATTTTAATAATATCTCAACCATCGCAAATATTAATAACGAAACATGCAAAATATACAAAGAAGCAATAGAAATACATAAAAATAAAAATAACACGAATTGCCACGACGACGCGATCCGAATTCCTTGTACTTGGAAATCCATTCTTAACGACTGTAAAATCTTTTCAAAATCAGCCCCTAAAAACCCTATTCCAAGTACAGACGCAGTAAATGAACATGTTAATATAACTAACAATAACGGAATTTCCAACAATAATAGGAGTATTACCAGATCACAAAGTAAATTCAGCAATTAGCCTCGCATTAGGCTTCACTTGGATCTCGACTTCTGGAGTGAACGTGTGTGCTTGCCATCAATTCAAAACAGAACTCGAAATACATGGCGAAAAATTCCATTGAAAATGGCCAGTGCTATCTGTCCGAAACGTTGGGTACAATATAATAGTCTTTCTCAAGACTACAATACGCGGGTTATCCTAGAAAATAATCCTTCATATATATATACATATATACATCATGAGTTCATTCGTAATAAATATTTATGTAGGTAATTTAAAAACAATTTGTGCACAGCTCATAACTCCTCACATATAAACTTATCTATTTCTCTATTCAATATTATCTCACATTATTTTAATTAACATATAAGCTTGTAAACGTAGTTGGGTTCTTTAACGTACAAAAATCTAAGTAGCTATGAAAATATCATAGAAAAATAGTATTAAAAAAAGCGTAATAGCGCGGTAATACTGAATAACAATAAGATGAAAGGAATAAATTGTATTCTTGGATTTATTTTATAGATGATACATACACAACCCAAGGCAACTAGTGACAATACGTATCTCCGACGCATAATACATAATACAACAAAACATAACACAAAATATATCTACACCATGCTTTCGACATGGTATTGGTATCCAGTACTTAGCACAACAATGACAATGTTTTACCTTGCTTTGGAAACGGTATAGCAAGACAATATTTAATCACAATATCAACACTCATAATAATACATCAGACATTATGATAGATCCTGCAATGGGATCAGAAACTTTAACCAATAAGATAGAAAAATACCCCAGAAAACACAAAACAGATAATAAAATTGTATTTTTATTTCTGATATGTCATTTGAAAATAATATTTCTACGTTTGTTCACCTCTCATCTAACAAACTTGCCAATGTAAGAATAAATTTTAAAATGTATTGTGATGCAGAGGGTAAGGTAGTCCTCCGGTTTGCCTTAGTCAGAAGAGTGGTGAATTAAGTTAAAGAATAGATAAGAGTATGTTTTTATACAAGCTTCGTTATATACTCAAAAATGTCCTAAAGTAGGTGTTAATAAAAAATTACAATGTTAATGAACAAAAATAAAAATTAACAAACTCAAGAGTAAATGTCACCGTTGAAATAAAGAAAAACATTTCGAAAAATTTAAAATTAAAAACCGGAAATGGTCTTTATATCGAAATAAAACCCGTTAAAATAGTTTAACAACGGGCATCTTCTTATTATCTGGACCGTTATCTATACTTTACTGGTACACCATCTTTGAATATGCCGGAATTTCTCCCAACGATCACCGCTCCAACGATTCGTGGCGTATGATTACTAATTTATAGAAAGAGTCCACCTGTACCATCTGGCTCCTTCAGTGATCTGAGATATGTCGCCATGTAAGTGTAGGGTCATGATGGCAAGCAAGTGTATGAGGCAAAGATAATCAGGAATAAATACTCGACTTGCAATAAATACAATCAATATTTGATATGTTTTGGATCATGAAAGATAATATTAAATCCGATATTACACGCTACTTGCCTCAGTAGACGAGAGAGTCTAAATTTCACTAAATGTCGTGTCTAAAGTTCAAAGCAAACTGAAACCACAGAAGGAAGACTGATGCCCATCACCGAGAGGTAATAGACAACTTACGGCACTGGAATATATACGCGCAACAAACAAGTCTGCACATATATCCTGTATAGAGACAGACACAAAAGGATAGGTGAAATATTATTTTGTTTTTCAGATAATCATCTGAAAATTTATATAATGATATTTTTTATTATGATATTTATTTTTTATAATTATGATTGGTTCATAAAGAGTTGTATTGAAAACTTTTCTCAAATACCTTGATGAAAAAGTTTAATTTAATTTTTTTATTATTTATTATTAAATTTGAACATATTTCATATTATTGTAGATCGTGCTAAGCCTTATACAGCTTGTCGGCACGTTTCTTTTCAGTTTTCGTATATAAGTACATTACATATTTAGTTATAGGTATAATTTACAAAGGATAAAATATATATATAAAAAAATAATTATATGATATGAACATAACAAAATTTAAAAATTAACTTAGTAGTGAGACTAGGATAATATATAAAAATGTAAAAATGTAAAAGATAATAATATCATATGAAAATAACAATACTTAAATATAAACTTAATCGATATGAATCACTAGGATCAAGATGGATAAAAAAATCACGGAACAGCTCACCTGTTCCGTGATTTTTTTCCGTTATCCGATATCCATCCATCCATCAAACAGACACACAAACAGAACACCACAAAAAAAACAAAACAAAAAACATAACAAAAAAAAAAACAAAACAAAGCAAAAAAAAAAAAAAACAAAAACTAAAAAGGCATTGAGGCCAACAGTATGAGGCATGTTATTTTTTAAATTGTAATTTATTAATCCGAGGTATTTGTATTTTTATTAACTACCTGTACGTCCAGAAATTATTTATATATTATAAAATCAAAAACAAGTGACTATCTAACTTATTTTGAAAACTGGTGCTCAGAAAATATCAGAGAAAGGGTTTAAATGAAACAACTTGTTCAAGAAGCCACAAGGGTTACTCAAATGTTAAGTACGATGATAGATCACAAACTTATTTAAACTAAATATGAAATTATAAGATTCTCCCAAAATTACTAATCATACGATTATCTAAATTTTATTAGAACACGAAAATAAAAATTCAATTCCGAGAACACAAACATCTTTTAGATGATATGGAAAATATGATGTAGAATAATTTAAACAACAAGTTAAAAGCATCAAATGGAATAACATTATGGAATTTAATGAAAAGGTAAAAACAGTTGTTCGTTCCAGCCGAGCCACGGGAAAAGAAACTGGTCAATGTCTACACGACTCTCAAATATCTTCCCGGATCCTGGCTGGAACCCACCAATTCTTTTAAAGTACGAAACAAGGAATTTAAACACGAAATGAAATTTATAATTTAAGCGACAAAAGGAAAATTCTTCGAAAAAGTAGTGATCAAAAAGGAATAAGAATATAAATTTACAGACACGAGGATACGTATTACTATACTGCTTCGAAAAATATTACGAAAATGCTGCTGCCTTTCTAAGAATCTTTCCTTTTATACTTACCGAGATTTATTTTTTCCAAACAAAATATAAAATTACAATATACCTATCATGTGCGTTCTAAACATTTCTTCATTCAAAATTTTCAATATTTAAACTATAAATTATCGAGTTCTTACTCGTATAAAATAATAAAGAAAACACACAATTTTTATTAAATCAACAAACAAATATGTACATAAGATAAAACAATTTCAATTTTCAAGACATTTTTATTATATACTGAATTGCCAAATCATTTAATAAATATTTTGATATTTTGGAGGAGACAACAATTATAAACAATATTGAATGTACAATTGACAACATTGTACCAGAAAGAATAAAAACAAGAAGAACATATAAATAATAAATGGTACAATAATCATTTGAAAAATATGCACTATGAAAAAGATAGGTTATATATAGTAAAAAATAACAAAAAAATCTGGAGGACTGGGAGAAATTTATATAAATAAATACACCAATGAACCAAAAAATAACAAAAATAAATACTTTAAAACTAAAATCGAGAGTGAAAAAGGCGATTCGAAAAAATGCCATTTATAACGAGGTTTTGTTCTTCACGATGATGAGACTCGTTACCACCAGCTAAAACAGCAGAGAAACATTAAAGTTGAAATTACCTTCAGGGTTGTGACCGTTGACCTTTTCTATACCTATAGATTCAGCACGCAATATCAATAACCAATTACATATTTTCAATCTGTTTGACGAGAATACAATACTATAATAAAGTCATTAATGCAAAACGACACAAGCAAAATAAATGATGATATAAAATTCTCTCCAGGAATAGAAGGATCTAATATTGCAAATAAATTTAACAAATATTTAGTAAATAGTGTGGTAGAAATAAACAAAAGCATTTCTAGTACAAACGCAGATTTAAACGAAAATAATACAAAAAAAGAAAAAGAAATTCGACAAAAATTAAAACAAATCTCTATAGAACAATTAAAAAAATAATTTTCAAATCCTAGTCCAGATGGAAGAACCATAAAGTTGATATGAAAACCACTACCTATAACAGAAAAATATTTTATAAATATTATAAATTAATCTATTAATTAAGGAATTTTTCCACAATCATGGAAAAAATCTAGGATTATCCCAAAAACAAATATTAAAAATACTAAAAAATGTGAAGAATTTAGACTAGTAAATACGCTTCCAAAGTATGAACAGACACTAGAATATATTGTAAAAATTTAGCTTGTTTGCTATTTAGAAAGTATATACTATGTGAGGAACAGTGTGGATTTAAAAGTAAATAATCTTGTGAAATGGCACTAAATTTAGTACTGGAAGATTGGAAAAATGATACGGATAAACACAGATTAGTAATTGCTGTATTCCTGGATTTCAAAAGAGCGTTTGAAACTATAGATCGAGATATTATATTGCGAAAACTGTCTAAAATTGGAATTAAAGAAAATGTTTAGAAATGATTCAAAAACTACTTAAATAATAGATATCAAACTACAAAAGATAGTGATATAGTATCTGACCCAATCCTTATATCATTAGGTGTTCCACAAGGCTCAGTTCTGGATCAATATTATTCATAATTTACACTAATGATATAGTGAAAATACTTAAATATTAGAAAATTCGATTATTCGCAGACGATGCACTAGTATACATATCAGGAGACAATATGGCTGTAAATAAATAAATTCAAATTAAATTTAAAAAAAACAAACGCACTTCCGAAACATTCCGAAAAAAGGTCGCAAATTTCTATAATGTACAGTGGAATGAAATTATATATGAAACAACCATGGTATATTCGGGACGAAAACAAAATAAGGACTTTAAAGGAAAAACTTTAAAAATATTTTATACTTACTTTTGAATAAAAATTTAATACGAGTACCTATTTATAATATATCTAGTACAAAAATGTATATATTAGGAAATATAAAAATTATTGCATTACCTACTTTAAAAAAAATCATGTAATATTCTGCGCTCATAAATGCTATGTAAATTGCATTATAAAAACGCTATGTAAATTAATTCTGTACTTAAATTTTATTTATGATAGGTACCTAGTTAATTTTTTAATTCCTTTGAATTTTTAGAACCTTTTTATGTTCATTTAAATATGAAATTATTTAAAACTGTGCTAGAATGAACATATTCAAATTCATTTATAAATTTCATTAATATTTATATATTTCAATTAATATTACGTATTATTTTAAATCAATCTCAACTCACCTGGATGGCTTAATGGCTGACTTGCTCAGTTAAGTAGTTAGACTATTAATTTTCACTATTTAAAATACTATTAAATGCTGGGATTTAATTTTTTTAAATAAAATTCAAGTAAACTATTATTTTCCTTAATATATTTTATATACATTTGCGGCACAAGTAAGAAGTTTTTCAATTCAAATAATAAGACATTATTATAATCGAAACGTTTTTTATGCAATGACCTAAACCTTTTTCGAAATATGTTAATAATCTTTCGTATTTTTGTGTCATATTTTTTTATAAACATATTTAAAACACATTCAATTAATATATCTTTAATCTATTACGAACAAAATTCCTTTCACGTGGGAGCCAAACACGCAAATTTTGTAGACCTGAAATCACCTAACCTGGGGGCTTTTCATCTCAGGCTTTAAGAGTAATACGTCATTTCTTTTCAAACTCACGCTAGGTTTATATTTCTATGCTTTACAATTTGAGTGAATTGAACCAATATTTTAAGATAAAGATGAATGTGTTATTTTCCAGATGTTTGTATACTTTGTAAATACTCTATTACCTAATAATTCATTTACTATTTTTTTTCCTGAAGTTTTCTGATTAAAACATTCATTAGTTAGAGGATATTTTAAGCAGAATTTATAAATGAATTCCTAGATTTTCTAGGAATACATATTATTTAATAATCTATTGATTTGCCTTCGTTCTGATGAACGAGAGTGTATCTATACCTATAAAACTCAATGTCTGTCTGTCTGTCTCTCTGTCTGTCTGTCTATCTGTTCTCTATACAAATTCACACCGTTTGTCCGATTCGATTCAAATTTTGCATATTTATGCTTTAGGACCCGGCGGGTAATATAGGAAATATTTCCTCCCTATTCTCATACCCCTTCCCTCCCCTGACATATTTACAATGCAAATCGTACCGTTTGTCCGATTCGATTCAAATTTTGCATACTTATGCTTTAGGACCCGGTGGGTAACATAGGCAATATTTTCTCCCTATTCTCATACCCCTTCCCCTCCTCTGACATATTTACGATGCAAATCTGTACCGTTTGACCGATTCGATTCAAATTTTGCATACTTATGCTTTAGGACCCGGCGGGTAACATAGGCAACATTTCCTCCTTATTCTCTTACCCCTTCCTCTCCCCCTGATATATTTTCGATGCAAATCTGTACCGTATGACCGATCGGACCCAAAATTTGGAAACTTATTCTTTAGGACTCGGCGGGTAACATAGGTAACATTTCCTCCCTATTCTCATACCCCTTCTTCCCCTGACATATTTTCGATGCAAATCTATACCGTTTGACCGATCGGACTCAAAATTTGGAAACTTATTCTTAAGGACTCGGTGGGAAATATATGTGACATTTCCCTCTTATTCTTTTAAACCTTCCCCTCCCTTAATATATTTTTTAGGTAAATATATACCTTTCGGCCGATCGGACCTCAAAATTTAGAATCTTATTCTTTAAGACTCGGCGGGTAACTTTTGCAACATTTCCCCCCTATTCTTTCAACACTTCCCCTCCGCTTATATATTTTCGATGCAAATCTATATCATTCGAATCGAACCTTTGTTTACCCTCACAATTTTTTTAAAACTTAATCCTTAACCCGTGCAACGCCGGTTATAGACAGTTAGTAAATAATTAAATACCACCAGGTATCCATAAATCTAAACCATAAATTGTGAATATCAAGGATATGCATTGCTAATTTATTTTTTAAAGATATATATTTTTTTTTTCGACACTCCAATAGACCACGGCGTTAAACTACATTGACGAAACACATTACAGAAATTTTCAGGTTTGAGAAAATCACCTACATGTATTGTGAACCCGGAACCCCCGGTATAAGAAACCACTGCCTCGCTTATTATTATGTTTTATCGTATTGCGGAATTAAACGTGATTTTTTAAAATCTTAAAATAATTTACAGCATTTTATATGAGTTTAAATATATTTAAAAATGAATGTGTTTCACGTACAGTGAACGGAACCTACTGCTTTCTTAGAACCATACTGAGTGCTACCATAATACAATACGAAAATCTCCGAAAATTTATTTTTGAGGCAAGTTTGCAGATTTATGCAAAATAAACGGCTATATCTACAACACAAAGACCACATTTTCCATAAGAAGTGAAATAAACAATTTACAACATAAGAAGACAAACATAAAGAGATTCATCAGAGGATGTATATTGTATATACATAGGAGTATATGAAAGGATTTTTAACATCCGGGCCCCTTTTTGGTGATTGATGTGTTAAAAGTAGATATGTCGCAATTTGTGAGCAATTTTCAATAATAGTTTTTATTTTTTATTTAATTTTTAAACATAGCAGAAATTTTTATTTTTTTTATATAAAAATATACGAGGTGACCAATGTCGGAGCATAAATAAAGCAGAGAATAAACGTAAACATTTAATAGTATAACGTATGGTGTGTGTATTTACTAATATCTACCCATGTAGAGGTCCCATAAATATTGAAGAGGTCTCATTTGAAAAAAAAAAATAAAGATCAATTTAACGTTAAGTATTTTACCAACATTTCGTATTATATTTGAAAAAAGAGACCAAAACATTTTTTTTTTAATTTACAAAAAAAAATGTTTTTTGAAATGAAATTGATCATATTTAATGCTCTTAAAGGCTCCGACACCGGTCACCAGTTATAAATGAAATTTATTTTTTATTAAATTCGGTTTAAATGAATTCTTTTAAATTATTCAATAATTTGTTACAGTGCCTTTAGTCGAAAATAAGATTAAGGGAAATTTATGATTATATTTTTATTTAATATAGGTACGGTCAGAATGGTATAGATGGTGACAATAATGTATGCACTTTTTGCCCACTGCACATTTTATTTTATTAATAACACAAATGTTTCCATTAACCTGAATGCAGAAAACCTATCTGGCTGCTGTTGCAAAAAGTCCTTACTGCACAATGCTCTTTGCGGCGATCTGGGTACGGAAAACGAGCGAGTTAAGTATGTATGCTTTACCAACCTTTATACAAATGCATAAAGACTAGTTTGCATTTAAATCTGTAGCAACGTAATTTTCTTTGCAAGAAATGAGAGGTTCTTTTGTTAGAGTATTATTGAGCTGTACTGGAGTTTCTGGTGGAGGCATAATAAAATGAGTAGTTTAACTTACGTCAGCACCTGCGCACTCCATAAATAGAAGGCCTTCTTCTCTAGAACTGTTTACACATAATTATCTCAATAATTTTCAAATCTCATAAAAATTATTTTAAAACATTATTAATAAATTAAAGGTTTGTTTGAAATAAACGTAGATGCATTAATTACTTGTTAGAGATTATTTACCATCGCATTGCTGCCTTGCAAGGACAGAAGTTAGCGATAATATTTAACCGGAGATACACAATCGGTTATTTCAGATTTGTATTTGATTGTGTCGATAATTAGCCTTATCTATAACTGATTACTCATTTTCTAAACTCGACGGCAACCATCAGTACCACACAGCAGTTATATATCAGTTGCCAATCATCGATACAATCAGATAAAAATCCCACATAACTGTCCCACGAGTATCACTAATAACAGTTTGGTCGTCAATGGGTTATTTAATCGGCAAAATACTCTTCAAGCAGTCTAAGAATTATCACTACTTTTCTAATACGTTTTTACCATAATTCCTTAAATATTGAATAAACGTAAACGTAAATATGTCCGCAAGGAGGCTCACACCGCCATGTTCACTTTTAGTATTAAATATTGCGTAGATTTCAAGCCAATATTGCTGGATAAATTTATGTTTTATGACAAGGGATTATAATCCGGGGAATTTTTCTTAATTCATGTAACCCCAAGTGTACCTACGTAAATTAAGATTTTACAGACGCCCACCTTTCTGTCGAACCTATATAATTTAATACATTCTGATGATCTTCTTCTTCTTTGTTTGATTCGCGATGAGAATAAGTGTAATCAAGGAATTGCGTCTTGTTAATTGTGGATAATGGCGTGAATAATTTCTCACTAGGTGCGTTCAGCCAGTTCATTGAAACATGAGTTGTACGTAAACATATATGTATATTGTGGAAAGTAAAAAATTAGATTTTTATATAAAAAAAAAACAGTATTGATATGATAACGAAAGAGAATTTTATGCTGCGTCTTATTGATTATGATGATAAGTGATTCGAGAATCGATAACCGACTCAGGCTGTGAACTTATTTTCAAAATTCTAAAAAATAAGACACAGAAGCCTTATTAACTTCCTGTTGATTATTTTTAATACTAAATGTGCCATATTATGTTTGATAAAGAATATGAGACCAATTTATTCAACGTTTTATTCCTATTATTGATAAATGAGAAACAAATTTTTCACTTTATTTCTATATTGTTTGGTTTGTCAAGTATCTTTAAATTGTTTTGTTTATTAGTAATTTCTATACAGTTTAGTTTGAAATTTGTTGAAATAGTTATATTTATAACAAAATACATATAATTTTGTTGCATAATATCTACTACGCAAGTTATGAAGGTTATTTAAATTGCGTACTTTGTAGGATTATAATTATAATATAGGTAGAAGAGATTTAATTTTTGTACGAATAAAATTTAAAACATTTGAAAACTAACATAAGATAACTAACTAAAGTGTATTGTACTTTAAAATGCATATTTTCAAATATATACTAATTCCCTAGTTACCTATAGGTATTTTGTGCCAATCCCGGGGCTGTCCGCGAGATTGGACTCCCTTAATCCCGCAATCCCGGAATTAGAAAAATGCTCCGGGATTATAATCCCTTGTCATGAAACAAAAATTTATCCAGCAATATTGGGTTGAAGTCTATGCAACAATGGGTCGGAGGATACGTTTAATACTTAAAGTGAACACGACGATGCACGCCTCCTTGCGGACATGATTTGTATTTTATTTTCCTTTTAATTATTTGTTTACTATTTATATTTCAATGTTATGCCAAACTCTACAGCATTTTTACCACGGTAAACCGGTATAGTGTACAAACGTACTTCGGCCATATGGTGCTTTATTTGTATTTTTGAAAACGTTTGAATATTTAAAATAAAACATTATTCAAGTGTTGTTTGAACACGAATCTCGAGCAATTCGCCTGAGGGGTATATTTTCCCTTTTCGAGAACGTATGCCGCCTTTGTATTTTCCCACATTTACCTGCGCTAAAACTGACGCAAAGAAACCTTAAGATTTTCAAAGGGCAACGGAGTGAATGGGAAGAGGAGGAACGGAAAGAATAAACACTATATTATTATTATTTTAGTAAAAGCAATCCATTACATATCTTACCTGGAATAGAAATACTTCATATAATTATTAATTTATGATAAAGTAATAATATAATACATATACAAATATATCTTACCTGGAATAGTACTACTTCATAATATATTAATTTTGCTTATATTGAAGAAGAACTACTTCACTTTTATCAGAAAAAAGTTGTTAGAAATACGATTTTATACATTTTGTAGAGTTTCCGTTTTCATTATTTAAATTGTATTTATAAAGCAACATAAAATGTATAATTTAAAAAAATAAATAATTTAACACGAGTGTTATACTGGAAACATCAACAAGAAAAAAGTAAGAAATACGATTTTATACAACATTTTGTAGAGTTTCCGTTTTCATTATTTAAATTGTATTTATAAAGCTACATAAAATGTATAATTTAGAAAAATAAAAAAATTGAACACGAGTGTTATACTGGAAACAAAACAAGTATTTTCAGATTTTTTATGACGTACACAATTCTTCAGTTTTTCATATATTAGCATATATAAAATTAAAAAAACTTCATAAACATTAGTATCTGCCTATATATGTATATTTGACATCATTTTATTTTTTTATTTCAACTTAAGATATTTTAAGTTTTGAGTTTTCCGGAGAAGTCTGCCGCGTTTTTACAATCTTTCTAGCCGACTTTTCAGATCCCATTGCAGGGTCCATCACCAGAATTGATATTCAAATCACGGCAGAATGAATAGCAGAAGACTTTGAACGGTCGTGAAAACCTAAGAACATATAAGATATTTAAGTTAGTGAGAACCATTAAATTTATCTGTCTGAAGAAAAAATGCAAACTGCATATCATCTAGAGCTCTGGTACCACGATTAATGTAAAATACGTGAATTAATCAACAATTTAATCCATATTTTTAAAATATATCATTCGTTATGCTATTCCAACAATCGCCAATTTCATCGATATTTTAATATGTAATGTTAACTTTGACAAATATGTTGAAAATATGAGTAGGTACCTACCTAACACCTAGCGGATGTAATACGCTGATTGAGAGCACTTAACAAGTCTAACGGCACCAACTTCCGTACCGCATAAACTATAATATAATGATATCACCCAGCAGAATGAACTATTCATCTGGAATATCTGCAAACGGGAATTATCGAAACCAATAATCCGACCCTGAAACACTCCACAAGTTTCTGGAACATCCTGGAGATATCAAGTACCTATGTACCTAGGTAAGGGATGATGAACATTGTATAACTTGTTTTGGTTAGCTGGTATATTTATTTATAGAATGGATCCCTTTATCATTTTTTGTATATACTTCATGTTAATTATTTTACCGATTGCAAAATTGTCGCAACCAGAATCGTTTTTATCAGGATGTATTACTTCATGGAACCAGGCGCATGCATTCCATTCACATAAGCTGTGCGTAACTAGAATTAAGATATGCATTAGTATTGAACATAAAAATAAAATGATAACAGATTAATTAGTAATAAAGTGATAATAACTTCACCTATACAATTCAGTTCACAACAGCGACAAGCGTGAAATGCAAGTATTCAAAATTTGGCTCTGGAGTAAGGATGTTACGTTTTTCCTGGACAGCGGGATACACGAATGCCGCAGTCCTACTCAATGTCAATAAAAACAACTAAAGAAAACTTTTATAGCAGAAAAAATATTTTATATACTTTTCGGAAAATCATGCATTAAAGTAGGTAAGCTATTACACTATTACACAATTTTGGACCGAAAAAGACCCGGCGGAGTTCAACAAGGGTAATTAAATTTGCGTCTGGCTGGACAGGCACTGGGACCGCAAGGATGCCCTGGACTGAGACTTGTGATAAAGAGGCAAGATTTAATGCCAACGTTTCATTTCAATTTATTTCCCAAAATATCAAAGCATAATTGTATGTATGGAGTATACGTAGTTGCGTTGGACTTTATAGGAACTCAACGAAAAAGAAAGGCTGGAAGGCAACATCGCGAAATGGAACTATATTCGTGTCTAGAATTCCGATGAAAGTGAAAATTTTTACTTAGTCTTTGGTTATTATGTAAAATGAAATTATTTTTATACCTTCTCGTTTAGTTTAGATATAAAATTAAGAATAATTCCGACAAGTATCTTGATTGTAAAATTAATCCAAAAAAACTTGCAAGTATGTCTCTAACTGACTGTGAAATTCTGAGAAATAATTAATTATATGTATCTCTAGAAAAATAATCGTCAGCTCGCGTCAGGATTTATCAGAAAATAAAAATTAATTTCAATGCTTAATTACATAAATACCTCAACTTGTATAAACAAATTAAAAGGCTCTAACGATAACCTGTATCTTTTTTATTGTATTCGGTCATCTCAAAATCATCTTTCAAATTACATAAAAATAGATAACTATAACAGTAACATTTTTATCATGAAGACTAAAATTGACATTAAAAAATCAGTATCTAAATATTATTATTTAAGATGAAAAAATATTTTATTTTACCTCATCACACCTTGCTGACCTTCTCTTGATATTTGGATTGGGGAAACATTCAATTAAGTTATTATTCATTCTCTTAAAGAATAATATCTCATGTTTACTTTGGTGAAAAGGAACGTAACGAAAATATGAGTTATCAAAATACCACGTGTTAAAATAATTTAACGTTTCCTTAGTTATCTTTAGATACGTTGAAATAAATACCCTAAGGAATAATTTAAGCTACCAAAAAAATAAAGTTATGTTAATACTTTATTATAATTACGCTAATATCTACACAACTTCACTTCCAACTTCACCAGCTGCGCTAAGGAGTTTAAGGTATTTACTAAAAATATTATTTCTATTTTTTTTCTGGGAGCAGAAGCTTGGATACTGTTTTCTGTCAGTATAGACTAAGGATCGAAGTCTTCGTTTCATATCGATTGAATAAAGATAGTGATCGATAATTTTCGATAAAGATAACAATAAATTTTCATTTCGAGAATCGTTCGATATCGATAATGAACCATATTGAATTTTTCGACTGTCGATCTCTAACGATAGTGATCGACAATGAACAATTATATGATTTTTTATCAATAAATATTATTCATAATCGATTACACAAACGATAATATCGATCAAACGATAAATTCCATTTATCGTTATTGGCCGTTATCGACCAAATCGATAATCATTTTTTTATCGATTCGAACATTTCGCTCCTTAGTTTAGACTATCATTAAATATATTACATTATATGTCAATAACGGAAGTACATTGACACTCTGTACATTTATCCAAAACACAAACCGCTTTACTTTCCCAAATACCCAAGTACTGAAGCTAGTAAATGCTAGGCAGACAACCAAAGTTCAGTACGTAATAATTTTATCTAAAAATATGATTCCGAATATAATGGGGTCTATAAAACATGTCTGAAACAATGTTGAAGCAACTTGAAGCATTTGAAATGTGAATCTACAGACGGCTTCTAAAAATAAGATGGATTGATAGGGTTATAAATGACCATGTAATATATAATCCAGATGCGAAAAGAAAAAGAAATCCTTAAAACAATTTGAACCCAGAAATTACAATATTTTGCATGCTCAACATTTCGCTTATATTATTAATTTATATCAGAATATATGCTTTGGACTGCATTTGTTTTAGAATAATAATTTAGGTAGAACCTTTGTTCTTATATACAAGTAATATACATTATTTACAATAATTAAGAAAATGTAAGCATTAATCGATAGGCCGCGGCCAAAAAATTGTATAAATTTTTTATATATCGAATTCTTTCTGTTATTATTTAGATAAAGATAAAAACTAAAGAAATGATAGTGAATTGAATAAGCTGGATAGATTGTCAATAGCAAATAGGTTATACTACGTAGGGGTGAAGCCTTCAAAGTGTAGACGCGAGGAAGTGGGGAATAAAATACGAGGGGAATACAAAGGCTAAAAACAAGGCTACTTTCGTCTTTGATACCGGATGTAAAAACGTTGTGATAAGGCGAATTTCCTTAACCCTTACGTTACTACCCGGGTGCCCGGGTGCCCATTTTTGACTTCAAGTCAAAATAATTTTATTCACAAACGTCAGCCGTTTTTATCCGCTCAGATCCCCATTATTTATGTTATTATAAAGATATTTATGATGTATTTGGTATAATTTAATTTAAACAAAGGTATTTTATCAGAGCCCAAACTTGTATAGTCCTCTGTTTACTACCCGAGGTACCCGGGTTACCATATGTTCTTATAGTAAGAGACATGAAAATAAATGAAAAAAAAAGTGAACACATTTGGAATATTTCTTTATTATGAATGCATCTATATATTTTTGAATAAATATAGGGCGTAAAAAAATATTTGTCATTTTTTGGTACATTTATCCCATTTGGTATTGGACATTTTTGACAAATTGTCAATGTAGATGAATGTTCATCGCACATCGATTTCTCTCATTGGAAACATGATTTGTGTGTTTTTCTTCTTCGCTTGTGTGAGGCTTCATGAAAAAAATAACACGAACCGTCGATGATTTTCCGTCCAGTTTTGTCACGTTTGAATGGTGTAGAAGTAAATGTGGTTGGTATAGAGGTAGAAGCGGTAGCGATACATCGTCTCAATGTGCCAACAACAGTCAAGTTCCAAGACAAAAGATATACCAAAGGAAGACTCGTGAAAAGATTGTTCGTTGTAATATTACGTCCAGAAACTTGTACGGAGCTGCCAGTACTTTCACAATTCTTTCATCTTGATTGGTTTCTTGTCCATACGTTAACTTTCCGATATATATTCGGCCGATAAGTGGATAAAAAAATTTTACATCACATATCCACCGTACTTTTATCCCGTATTTGGCGGGCTTAGATGGGATATATTGGGTAAATCGTGTCCTACCTCTATATGAAAATAATTATTCATCGATTGTTATATTTTGTGTGGGCCTATACATGCTGAAAAGTTTTGAATTCAACATCATCTATGTTTCATGTATAGGTGCAGCTTTATCTTGTTTCAATCGGTGTTACCTGGTGTTAACACCATCGAAACGAAGAAATCTAACGATATAACAAAATCTATTAAACCAAATTGATGCTCGATATAATATATATATATATTACGTTTGAAAAAATCAAAAATATGATCTGTATTTGAGTGATTGGTACTAGATACTATCAGTACACCTACGAATGCATAAAACTCAGTTGAAGTTAAATCTCTCCAATTGTGTGGTTTCTTAGTAGGATTTTGTATTCAAGATATACTTTCTTGGTCTTTTTATTGGTGTGACGGACAATAATATCTATTTCTGGTGTGAAAATACATTTGAATGTATTACTAATATATAATGCTTTGTTGATCCGTGTGGACCACTTCTTTGCCTAACGATATTGTGCGACGCGTTTTGATAATGAATAGGTGGATTTTTATTCCATATCGTTTCATCGCTCGCCTGGAAATAATCTTGAGCCGATATCGACGATCTAATATAATGCATAGTATTTTGGACTTCTTCATCCTCACTATCCTTACTTTTATGATGTGTAATATCCTCCATAGCTGGTTCTTTGTCGTCACCGCTATCCAAATACTCATTTTGAACCCTTCGTTCTGGCATCCAATCTTCTTCGTCACTATTAGAAAAAGGATCTAAATCTGAGACCGATTATCATCCAGTAATTGAAGTATTTTTATTCATCGCCCAGAAATTGAAATATCATTTTTCTGAGACGCGATCAACCATAAAAAAATTATATCTATTAATTTTCACCTCGCATATTCCCCCGGCAATAGTTCCTCCATTTTTAGCGATAGAATTGTTTTTTCTACAATTTATATTAAAATAATTTTAAAAATTTTTTAGATATTAAAAAAGTTCAGAACAATGAAAACTTGACTATTGTAAACAACTAATAACAATTCAAACACGTTGCACTTTATTCATTCACAAATAGAACTGAAGATTAAAATTATGGATAAGGTGCTTATTAAGTCAAAATCAAGCAAAAAGATTAAAAGCAGGTATAAAGGTACGATGGACATTGTAATGAGAAGTATGGAATTTTTAAGAAGCAATTTAACCATTGTTTACGTATCAGTTTGTGATACACATAACAAAAGAATGCACGGGGGAGCTTCCATTAGAACACCTGGGTACCCAGTATGATAAATTCCGGGTAGTAACATAACGATTAAACCAGGACTGTATCGATGAGGTTTAAGACCAAATGACAAAATTCTTTTAAACAGGTCTAGATCATTCATTCTTCTATTAGTCTGCATTAATATTTTGATCCACATTCTACGACGTTTGTTTTTTTTTTTTTTTTTTTTTTTGTTTTGTTTTACTAACTTGAAAAAAATTTACGTTTCAAATTTATTTTTCTAGGGGTGTCTGTAATATCAAGCTGTATGTTTATCTTTATCTATGAATGTAGAAGAGCTCGAAAGTAAAAGATTATCAATTACCAATTATTAATTATCAATTTAAAAAGAAAAAAAATAGTGATGCGTATTTACCTTTTTGATATACAAGTAGACCACCTGGAAAAAATCCTGATAATCAATTTCACGGAGGCGATAGTAAGTAAATAAGTAAGAAGAAGAATGTTATGATGGATGGATGGATGAATGAATGAAAAATTGGCGTTATTTAAAAAATAATAAAAATCTGAAAACTTTAAAATCTCGTATAGTCAGGAATATCTCGCATTTCATTTCGGGATAGGTTTCTGAAAATTGAGACCTTAAAAAGAGACTGAGGAACCTGAGGCAATACTTTGACCTGTCTACTATAGAGTTTTTCTGAAGTATCAACCGGAGAAGAATTAACCATAATAAATAAAGTAGTTATCAAAGATGTTCTCAGGTTTTCACGGTCGCTCAGAATCTTACGTGTGTAGTTTTCTTGGATATTCTGCCATATATATCTATCTATCTGATATCTCTGGCCTGAGCGTGAACCTAAGCCTGGCAGAATATACACGGCAGAAAAATCCCAGAAAACTATATAAGAAAAAAAATAGCTATTAATTAAGATATTAGAAAAACTCGAATCTGATTTAAAACGCTGTAGCTAATTTGATTTGTTGTGCAGTCACCATAAAGTGAAGGTTGTCAAACGAAGTGTGAATCAAAAGAGAAATCGAAGAAGCTGGTTCCATTAAATGTTATTGTTATGGAAATTCGTTCGTAGCGTTTGAATAACTCGTCACGGTATGGCGTTCAATTTGTGAGTTGAACCGATAATATCGGGATGGAAGGTTCTGGAGGGTTTGCCTCCACAATTATAAGTTTACTGATTGGCTCGTCTGTGCGACCACGTTTTATATGACTCGACATCTGTTGGGATTCCCCTTTCAATGGATACGTTGTATAAATTCCTGATTTAATTTTCAATGGAACGTACACAGCCAATCAATTATTTAACTGGCCTTCAAATGATCTGCAGTCGAGAGGTCGTTAAAACGAACAGAAGTATCAATAACCATATAAAATTATAAAAAAAATACATTTATAAATTTTAAAGAATCTTAGAAAACTATATACCTATTGAAAAAATATTTGGTTACCACCGAAATACGAACCCGATATTTTTCTAATCCGGGGAATCGCGATTATCAAATTTTCGCTATTTTAACCGTTTCAAGTTACCATTTTTTCTGTATATATTTCTAATCGATCCATCATATTTAATTTAATCGTATTATTAATTAATAATCATGAATTTTTATTTAATAAATATTCAGACATATGATAAATTTAAATATTTATTTATTTTGAAAACTAAACAAGGCGATTTTTTTTATAATCATTACATAATCTCTCGTTTTCAGATAAATAAGATATAAAGAAATGCACTTGTATACGTTATCGGTCAGGCGTGTAATTCATACAAATATACATACATAAAATCTGTCTTTGCTTAGAGTCTGCAGGGGTCATAAAAATATATTGTATTTTCAAAAGGAGCAAATACTCGTCGGTAGGGCATTATAATTAAATTTTTTTAAATAACTTTTGTCTAACACAACTTTATTTTGTTGTTGTTACCAACTGGGTTTCACTACGATCGTAGTTTGATAACGGGACAGGATACATTGATACAGAATAATTTTAAAAATATTTAAGTGCAATATATAAGAGCATATTATGTGTTATGGGTTGCTACGGGAATTTTATTATATGTGTTAAAAATATTGGTCTTAATTTGGATGTTAAGAAAGCAACTAATTAAATTTAACCACTATTCAATTCATGCAGTGTGATATTTGAGTATTTTATCGTAAATTGAATTTTGAGTATAGAATACGTTTTTATCACTCTGATGAAGAAAATGGTATTTCGCAACCGGTTTTAATAAATAAAATCTAGTGGATATAACAAAGTTCAATGTGCATTTGATTTTAAAAAATCATGAAGATTCTTCATATTACAAATTCTTTTAACTAATATACCTAAATATTAAAAAATACAACAGAACAAAAAAAATCAAATATCCACATGATTTAAGAGTAAAAGTCTGGAAAATTCCGATAAGAAATACTCTTTGCTCATGCTTTATGCATGATCACGTTTCCAAATAGAGACATATTTATTTTTGCATAAGTTTTATTTCACGAAGAGTTATGGACAGAACAATGTCAGACTGACAATATTATTTTTAGCAAACACGGATATTTACATGACGTGATACGTATGTAAAAAAATAATTGAAAATTTAATTAATAATTAATATTCACTTATTTGATCGAAAAATATATTTTTATTTTCTTACCATCTATGGCTAATAAAAATAAAAATTTTACACAATTATGACTACGTTAATGCGACATTTAAACCTTAAGTTTTTTTTATTTTTTTTAATTTAAAGACTATCGACAGGTCAGAATGACCCTAATGGATAGTCATTTAGGACAAGGTGATTAGTACAGTTACAGTTTACGATGATACATTGAAATAAAACATTAATACTTTATACAATATAAGTATACTACAGTAAGTGATTACAAGATGAACGAAGTTCGGCATGTAGACTCCCAGGTCAACTAAGTCTGAAAATGTGTACCCGCGCTTTGTGGCTATAAAATTTTTGTTTAGGTTGATTTCCGAAGAGTCCGTCTTACACGCTCAAACTATTTTCGGTCAGGAGCGATATAATTTCTCTCTTAAACTGAGGTTGTGTCATGTGAAATATGTCAATGTTGGGGTTACATGAGGTTACCTCGTTGTACTGGTTTAGCATTCTAGGTAGAGGAGAGAAATAACCTATGTTGGTGTTGTAGACCTTTGTGTGGAATAGTGTTTGGGATCTCAGAAACCGGGCAGGTATATTAATATCTATTTGCGAGAGTATTGAGGGCGAGTCTAGTTTGTTGTTTACTATTTTGTGGAGTGTCATAAGGTCTGTGATTTTTCGTCTTTTTTCTAATGAGATTATATGGAAATTTTCGAGTCTTTTGTCGTATGTATCGAGCAATTCATTTAGGCCTTGTCTGTGTGTCAGTGATTTAAGGATTTTTTTCTGGATTTTTTCGACTCTGTAGTTGTGAATTTCGTAGTTGGGTGACCAAATTGTTGATGAGAACTCCAGTAAACTTCTGATGAGGGATTTATAGATAGCAATTGGAGCGGCTGTGTCGTGGAATTCTTTCGTTGCTCTAAGGATGAAGCCGAGAGTTTTGGATGCTCGCCTAGAGATATCGTCTATGTGGTGGTTGAATTTGAGGGAGTTATCAAAGGTTATTCCCAGGTCTTTAATAGTTGTTAATGGATTAAGCGTGGTTTGGTTGATACTGTATTCAAATTGTATGGTTCTGCGTTTTTTGGTGAAGGATATTGAGTTGCATTTTTCTGTGTTGAAGTAGAGGTCGTTGTCTATGCACCATTTTTGGAGTGCGTTAAGGTCAATTTGAAGGAGGTGACAGTCATGTATAGTGTTGATTGATTTGTATATTTTGAAGTCGTCAGCGAAAAGTAATAGGTTGGAGTGTTTTATGACTTATTTTATGTCGTTAATAAATATTAGAAAGAGAAGAGGCCCTAGGCGGGATCCCTGGCTTATACCGGAGGTAGTGAAAAATGGGGTGCTTGAGTGGCCGCTGATGACAACTATGTGGATTCTTCCTGTGATGTAGCTTTTAAACCATTTTAGTAAGATACCGTGTATCCCAAATGTTGCTAATTTTTCTACGAGAAGGGATTGATTTACCTTGTCGAAAGCCTTTGCAAAGTCGGTGTAGATAGAGTCGACCTGAAGTCGGTTGTCAATTGCATTACGGATAAACTGAGAATATATGAGAAGATTAGACGTTATTGAGCGATGTGGAAAGAAGCCATGTTGAAGAGGGGTGATTGTGTTTGTGATGTGGTTGAGGATAACGTGGTGGATAAGAGACTCAAAGATTTTCCAGAAGCAGTCTAATTTCGCGATTGGTCTGTAATTTGTCGCACACGCATTCTTATCTCCCTTTTTGGGGATAGGTGTGACGAATGCGGTTTTCCATTTACTGGGGAAAATGCCTTCCGTTAGGGATTTATTGTATATAATGGTGAGTGGTAATGAAAGAGTGGTGGCGCATGTTTTGACAAAATATGGTGATAGACCGTCGGGGCCCGCTCCTTTGATAGTTTTCAGGGATAGGCATTCTTTTAATACACATTGGTGATGGATAGTGAATTTCATAAGTGGTATTTGGAAAGGAGAGTCTATGGGGGTCTGGCAGGAGGTGGGGTTTTGTTTATTGTAGACTGATTTAAAGTATTTAGAGAATATTTCGCATATTTGAGGTCCCTTGTTTGCTGATTCGTTTCCAAGGGTTATTGTAGTTGGTATTTTTGAGCTGTTTGCTTTCTTTTTGTTTACAAATTGCCAGAATAGTTTGGGGTTTGATTTGGCGTTATTCTCAATATTTTTGATGTAGTTTGTGTAGCATTCTTTAATTAGTTTTTTGCTTCTACTTCTCAGTAGTGAGAATGAAAGTTTGTCTAGGTTGTTACTGTATAGTTTATAGTTTTTATGAGTTGGTGTGAATACCAGAATAGGAAGCCTTTTGGTTTGGATGTTGTGGGGACATGTCTTGAGATTAGTGGGGGAATTTCATTGTATAGTGAGTTAACACACTCGTTGGTGTTTAGATTCTGTAGTTTGAGAGTCCAGTCGATGTTGGTAAGGGATGTGTTTATTATGTCATGGTCCCCCTTGTGGTAGTTCGGTTTTTTTATGGAGTTGCAAAGCAGAGTGGGTCTAGTTTCGAGATTGACTTGTATTTCTAGGGATGGGTGGTATGTATCTTCTTTGGATATGGGATCGGTACAGTGTAAGATAGATGTGTCGGAGATGTCTGTGAGGATGAGGTCAAAGATTTTGTTTTGGTGGTTCAGTATATTGTTGCATTGGTACATGTTACAGAAAGATATTGTGTCAACGAGTAATTGGGATAGAATATTTGGATTGGGAGGGGAGGGCGTAAGGAATGTTTGGTTTTCGTCGGTCCATGTGATGTCTGAACGATTGAAGTCTCCAAGTATCAGATTGGAGGCGGTCGGATATTCTAGGAATATGTTGCGGAGGTTGTCGCAGAATGTTTTGTATGTGGTGTAGGTGTCATCTGGTGATATATAAACTGTGCAGATGTTTAGTAGTGCTTTGCGGTTGTTTACCTTGATTTGAAGCTGTATCCATATGTCTTCAGCTATGGTTTGCCAGTGTGGTTTGATGGTAACTTGTAGTGTTTTATGCACAGCGATTAGCACTCCGCCCCCATCTTTCTTCCCTGGTTTACATCTGTCTCTTCTGTATACTTCATATCGGTCGTCGAAACATTCCGAGCTGAAGACGTAATCTTGTAGCCACGTCTCGGTGAGGCAAATTATTTGATGTTGGTGGTTCAATACGTTTAGGTATACTTCGTTGACCTTGAAGCGCATACCTCTTATGTTCATGTAATATATATTTAGGATCATTGGGTAAGATAACAGTTATTGTAGTTGACAATGATAGTTGTTAGAGAGCATTAAGGGGAATGGTTGCGAAGTACGTCGTAATAGTTGAAAGACAGTGAAAAATATGGAAAAAATAAAAAATATATACGTAAGAAAATGCGAGAAATGTAAGAAAATAAGTAAGTATAAAAGAGATGTAGAAAATGTAGATAGTAATTAGAGAAGTAAATAATATGTGGTCAAAGTTAGTTATATTAGGAACGACAGTCATTCTGCGATGAGACGATGTAGGATGGTCTCATTTCGTACAATGGTTGGCTTGCCTCGTTCTTCCTTATGTATATGCGTCCGCCTCGAGTCCATGTGAGTTTATAATGGTTTTGCTTTGCGAAATCACGTGTGATGTGGAATAACTTCTTTTGCATGTGAGTTAAATGTTCGCTGACGAATGCCATGCTGGTACCATGGCGCCTGGTACTTGGCGGCATTTCGGCGTAATCTCCTCAAAGGGCCAAGCCCAAGGGGAATGGGAGCGATTCAACAACCTCGCCGAAAGACTCCATGATGGGGCTCACATAGTTAAACTCTATATTTAGAACACAACGTTTGTCGGTGTTTTTCTGCTTCCTCACGCCGACAGTAATATCCGCAACATTTAAATATTTAACAAGCGACACTCGACGTGGGTAGATTGTTATTTGGTTCATAATGGGCAATGTGCGGTGTTTTCAAGAAACAATACCATGGTGGGTATGGAGAAGTTTACTACTTTTTTCAATGAAAGGAAATGGAAATGTGAGTAAAATTGAACAAAAGTATGAAAGTTGTGATGGTCGTAATGGACGCAGATAGGATATAATTGAAAAAAAAACTTTAATTTAAAATATTCGATAGCTAATATAAGCATCTGAGGAAATATTCTCTTTTCATTCAAGACCGTATAAAATCTTTGATAATAAATGGCTCTACGGAATATTCAAGATTGGATCGAATTTGTAACAATTATTCCAAAGGAGAAAGCAAACAATATTACACTGTGTAGGCCCGAAGCGCGGACGGTGACAATCTAATATTTTATAATATTTAATTACAAGCCTAGTGGGTAGGTCATAACTTTTACAGGAACGAGGCAAAAGGCTTCATGAATTGGAAAACAACAATAGGTGACTGGGCGAGAGAACCAATCACGGGCTGTGTAACCGTCTCGGTCGAGTGACTTTGGTAATAACAACTGATGGGCTGAACGAACCTATGGGAGGCATCGAAGGCGAAGTCATCCTGGATGGCGTGGTGGGTATTGGCGGGCGGTGAGTTGATCACAACTGGAAGACGAGCGGGTGCTGGTAGTTCGCCAGAGAGTTGGGAAGCACGACAGCGAGCGGAGGGCGGTTTGGAAACAACAACAAGTGGTGATCGGCGTAAATATTGACCGGAGGTGCAGGGGAATTTTCGATCGAACGGGGCTATCATTTAACGCAGCGGAGATCAATATCGATGGACCGATTATAACTACTTGGAGGAACGAACGAGAAAAATCCAAATTAAGAAAAGAATACTCGGAAGTCTAAAGGATATCGAAAGATAAGAATTTTAATTTATTTATATTATTTATGTTTTGCCTCCTATAGTTTCGTAATGTTTCACATTGAACAAATATTAGAAATCGTAACTTATTTGAATTTATTTGAGGCTGGTCGCGAGTCTTGAAATTGGACGGAAACTAGAATCTTTATTTCGCTATTAATTATTTATTTGTGATATCTATCTAATGTAATCGATAAGTTTAATATAAAAATGGTTTATTATGCGACGTGGTATGGGCCGAGCGCCTTTGGATGTTGGATTAAAATCACGTTCTTATAAGATTTACGTAATAATTACAATAAGATTGCAATATTCGACTACCGTAATTTGGAGTCGAGATTTATTATGCGCATTCACTACTTCGGTGTATTTTGGAAGGAATCAGGTAGAATATTCTATTGAATTTTATGGTGACCTTATTTTGTAGTTTACTATCGAAACATTTAGTGAAATTTATTCAAAATGTATGGCTTTTTGCAACTGTATGGTGATAAAAGTAATCGCGATAATAAACGGTTTTGTCTTCCGCTACGGACCACGATGTATAGGGGCGACTAGTTCGCAATGGCTTTTAGTATTTTTCAGGGATTATCGACTGAAGGTGCTGTTGAAATTCGGATAGACCCAGGCCAACATTAACACAGTAGCGACCAATAATGAGGAATTAATATTGTCTACTTGAAGAAAGGAGCAAAAGGAATAAAACAAGGAAGGAATATCCAGACACGCAAGACAACAAAAGTTACGACTTTTACTAATTTTTCTTGATTATTTACTCAGTTATTATTTGTATATTATTGATTCGACTTTGTATATCGCTTTCGCGGAGGATTTATCGGGATTTATGTAGTTTATTTATACTAACCACGGGTGTCGTAATATATTATAGATTGCAATTAAAAGCAAATCGCCGCACTAGTAATCTCGTTTTGAATAGATTCGCGTAATTAATTGAAATACATTAGTAACTTTTCTCGTTTATGTTGTTATAATTAATCTCGCTGTATAATCGGGTTTATATGTAATTTCCATGAAATAGTATGGACAAAATGGAGAGATCCGGTTAGAGAACGGGGAGTATCTGGATTGCGCTATCGGGAGGGTGAAAGAGTAGTGAGCAACGCGGGAAATGTGCCTGGAAACCGGCGCAAGCCCCTGTGGATTGTCTTTAAAGGTAGAATTCCCCTTGTAGACCGGTGTGGTTACAATCCGACCAGTCACGAAGTCACTCTGTCAGACGGCGGAGACCAACGTCGTGATTCCCGCCTTCTCTAGAAGGATTTTCATGTATGATGTAGTGAACCTTTGGAAGATAATACTCTCCTGTGTATAGTTTTCTGGGATATTCTGCCGTGTGTATGTGACCTCTCTGGCCAACGTTTCGGATCCCATTGCAGGGTCCATCATCAGGGCTGATGTGATGAGTGAGTGTTGAAGTGTAGGTTAAGTATTACCTTGCAATACCGTACCGAAGTCAGGGTGTCTCCAAATTTATGTTATGTTAAATACTGGATTGCAGTACCGTGTCGAAAGCAAGGTGTGTGTCTTCATGTAGTGTTTTATATATCTACTAACGGATGTCGGACTGTGCGGATCGTCTGACATCCGTTAGTAGATATATAAAACACTACATGAAGACACACACCTTGCTTTCGACACGGTACTGCAATCCAGTATTTAACATAACACAAATTTGGAGACACCCTGACTTCGGTACGGTATTGCAAGGTAATACTTAACCTACACTTCAACACTCACTCATCACATCAGCCCTGATGATGGACCCTGCAATGGGATCCGAAACGTTGGCCAGAGAGGTCACATACACACGGCAGAATATCCCAGAAAACTATACACAGAAGATTCTGAACGGCCGTGAAAACCTAAGGACGATAATACTCTCATTTCGCCGGCCAAGCGGCAGACAGGATTAGAAAGTATAATTTATAAATTCGCGTACAGGATAGGATGTACTAACACCTTTTATTTTACCATTTTTGTCTTCACGAAATGAAGTACCACGGCACGCCCTTCTCGTAACATGGGGGGGTTGTACCATATTTCAATACACCTCGTCGTTGCCTAAAAGAAAAGCCAAACATTATCTTCAAATAGTACAAAAGAAGTACTGATCCAACAACAAGGCTAAAAGAAAGACTCAACATTTTCATGGATGTGTGTAACAGAAAGAAGTGCACCTCACTGTGGCCGCGAGAGAGGCGTTCACCGGTCTTCATTTTGAAGAGGGAAAGTATCACGGGATGCAAATAAGTTCCATGAGGGAACGAGAGGCTTTGGTTAAAAAGGTAGAAAGCCATCGGAGATTGAGCGGGCTAGGGGCTCTAACTCCCCCTGGGCTTTATGCCTGGGGAATACCAATAAAATAAGAAGAAGTCTATCTTTAATAAATATAGAATCACGGGATGCTTTAATTATCCTCCGCGAACTGATGTTCCCCTAGATACTTTCATCATCGAACCGTTTTGGAGAAGTCTCGCTTCAATTTTGCAATTTCAGTAGTTAGGAATTATTAATATGTACTCTTTTCCCTCTAGTTTCTATGTGAATAGCTCTACGTACGGTGGTTTGAAGTCACCAGAGAATTATTGAAATTTATAAATATGTCTATTATTGTTAATTTCTGTTTGATATTATATGTATTCCTCCCATTTAAATGACAGCGAACCTAAGGTATAACGATTTCGTATACATCGCTAATGCCCGCGCTCCGTAATTCAGGCGTATTCTTTGTGACGAACCCGCGAGGGTACTAAACTAATATGTATTAGAATTCTCTCATTATCGCAAGATAGATCAACACGGTTTGAAGAATCTCAGGTTTGCCACCAAAACAACTTGGGAGTCCAAAATCATTAGACGATCATGTGCCAAATGAACGACATATTACGAGTAGTGTAGATTATATTTATCGAGATTAAATCGCATTTATTAGATATGTACGACTTCAAATATGTTTTTGCTACTAAACAACTTCTTTACTTGATAGGACCCCATATAGGGTCATTACATCTCACTGTGGTGCCGGACCAGGAGATATATTGGATTTCTATATTTAACAAAACCACACTGATGACGATACCCTACTAACTAGTAGGGTCATCACAGTTGGTAGCCGCGATCAGGAGATGGCAAATCAATTGAATATAATAGATAAAATTAAATTTCAACTCGCGACGATTAAGCAATGACATTTTAAATAAATTATTAATACGGAATTCATCTTTAATAATTTGGAAGACCCCACTATCTACCAGGGTCATCTCAAAGTATAATTAAGATATCTCAAAAACTATCAAAGTTATAGAATTTTTAATTTGCGTTTTGCATGAATAATTTTATTCCGTCCGCTGGAGTCACGTCTGACGTATAGATCTTTTCGTATAAGCTTGCAATTGAGTTAGTGTGGGTACAATACGTAAAACGCGCATTGTTTCGTTGTGTTAAGTTTACAGATACCTCCCTCGCGTAACCATAAACTTAACACAACGAAACGATGCTCGTATTACGCACTGTACCCGCACTAAGTCAATTGCAAGCTTATATGAAAAGACGTATCCCCGGTGTGCATGGTGGCTCTTGCTCCGGCGCCCAGCTATGCGCACGCGTGACGTCATAGGTGAGTTAAAGGTCAATCATTCCGCACAAATACGCAAAAAAATAAGCTATCTTTAATATTCTTTTTCTCTGTTATTTATTGACAGATTTCAACAATTTTTTCGCAAATTTTTTTTTTTTTTTTTTATTTTTTTTTTTTTTTTTATTTCTTTTAAATTTATTCATACATATAAATGAAGGTAGTTGCTTCACTTGACAATGTCTGTTCTGAAGCAACTACCTGTACAGTTTTTTTTTTTTAAATTTGAACATTAGCAAGATATAATATATATAAAACACATATATACACACATACATAGAAATATACACTCATATACATATACATACACACACACACACACACACACACACACACACACACCCATATATATATATATAATATTAGAAATAAGATTTATATATTGTCTGTAAGAAATAAAACACAAACTACTAAAACTAAACTACTAGACTATATATTAAAGAATTATACATTTAGACATTGTATATAGGGAGTAAAATCATTCAAACAGAAGCCAACAAAGCGGTTACCAAATGTAGGCAGACTACAAAACGAAAGCAATGTGTCATACATGACAGCTTTAATTTCATTGCAAAACAATGTTGTGACTATATTAATATGGACTGTATTGTCTATATTAATATGGATGACACATTGGTCTCATTTTTTGTCCTACCCACACCAAAGAGCCACCTTGTTATTTTATGCTTGTCATTATGTATGTATTAGTTTTGGTCTATATTTTAGTTAAATGTTACTACATATTATATTGTCAACACTATGAAACTTCTACATTGATACTGTAAGTTCATCAAAAAAGAATTGTATTAGAGGTTATGTCGAATCTAAATGGGAATTATGCTGTATTGTATTGCCATGACTTTTGTATTTCACAGCCACTCACCAACACATAAATACACCACACAAAAAGTACTTCATAGATAGCTGGAGGACCGCGCCGCTGGTTGGAGTTCAGGGATCCGAAATCCATTGTTCTGTAGCTTTCCGGCTGAGCAGCTAGTGGCAACGTAGGCAGGGAGCCTTGGACGTTCTGCGGGCGTTCCAGGCGAAACAGGATACCGGAAAATGCCGCAAGTAGTTGAAGGCGTGAAGCACTTAAGTAAATACAATATATTGTTTAAAATCATCTATTTATATTATTTCTAAAATCAAAGTTTGTATGTGGTGGAATTTCATTTAAATTATTAAACAATTTTGAACTATTATCCACTATTTATTGTTTTTTTACCGTACCGATTTCAGCCTATCGCACCATCTTCAGACTGGTTCATTATTCTCTCAAGTCAGGACATTTATTTATAAAATATTTACATTCAACACGATATTTGGTGTTTTCTTGCCTAGTTCAAGTCATCGTTGAGTTTATTTATTGCCTGTGTATAATCTTCGTATATAGATCAAGGTATCATCAACAAATAATCGTGTTTTGGAGTTTATTATATGAGTAATATCATTAATATACGCAGTGTGTCCGATAACCGGTGTCGGAGCCTTTATAGATAGATATTTGTCATGATAATGAGTCGAAAATGTTCAAGCAACCATGACCTAATACTAATTGTGATGGAGATATGCAATATCAAAGATCGCATTTTTTTTCAATTTCTGACTTCAAGTCAATTTAAAAGACAAATGGTTTTCTATTCATGCGTTTTAAGCTTCAAACTCCTGCAATTATTACGTCCCGCGATTTTTCACTGACGTACATTCTGATGTTATTTTTTTAAATGGGTTGCAATAATGCAATAAAATTTTAATTACTACACAGCAAAAAGTTGTTAACTAACATCTTTGTCAAAAAGAGTTAACAAGCCATCTAAACTAAATACTGTGCGCTCTTTCCATTGGAAATAAGTTCAGAACTTAAAAATAATTAGAACATGTTCAAATCATAGGGATGAACATGTTAACTACACTTTTTCATAAAAATCAAATCAATTACTAATGGGAAGAACATGTTATCTTCAATAATAACATGTTCATGACATCATTCTGAAATCAACACGCCTTTTAATTTGATTGGAATATTTATGGTTAATATAAATTGTATTCTGGCAGTGCTGTCATATATTTGTTTTTATTTTAAGACTATTATAATATGTACTTATATATTATTTTTCATTAATTTTAAACGGTACATATCTTGTTTTGAATTATTAATTAACATGCCAGGTATATTAAAATTTTAGATAATGGATGGTAAAAACGGATAGCATTTGAAGGGTTGTTTGATGTTCGTATTTTATCAATTTTAAAAAGGTGTCATTCTATTAAAAATAACTTCCAGAGGCGAAAAAATTGTTGTTAACTATATTTTTACTTAAGAGAAAATTAGTATTTTTTTTTTGTGCATAAATGCGTTTTTTTTACTTTGTAAATACTTTTTTGATTCGTTAGTGACATAATTCAATAAAAATAAATCTTGAATTAGCAATAAAATGGCCATGGGGTTTTCATATATACTTATCATAGTAAGAAACGTGAGTAGTTGGATAAGAGAAATTTAAAATGTTTAACCAATTCGATTTTGTGATGTAACAAAATTACGACAAAATTCGATTTGGAATTTAATTAGTTGACTAATTGAAACGATCATCAAAAGTGTAAACTGAAATATCATTCATAAATAATAATTGTGAAAGGCACTTTGACGTATAATTAATTTACCCAATTGATTTTTCAGCTTTTGCTTAATTGAAAATCATGAAAGCTGTTCAAAATTAAAATATTTGAGGTAATTAAATCTCGGCTTCGAGGATGTAATTTCAAAAATAATTAAACGACGATGGATTATATTTTATTGAATGATTTCTCTGTTAATTGAAAAATTTATAAAAAATTGAAGCAGCGCATTTTGTATTATAGAAAAATATGGGTTTTTTAAATACACGTCAAAAACACATTTAAATTTTTTAAAATTTTTAGTATTTTTAACATTAATAGTAAAAACACATGAATTTAATCAAAAAATGTTACATAATTGATCTATGGAATTAATTTTGCGGTTTAAATGAAGGCATTTGTAATGTAAAAAATATTTAAGTATTTTATCGCCTTAATTTTAAATCCATCATCAAATGTTGAGTTTATTTATTTAAATAAAAAATACACTATTACTATTATTAAAAACAACTATTACTATATTTATCCCCAAAAATAATCATTACGTATGTCCATACGTAACCGTAATTAAAATCCCATTGCTGATCTTATTCCATTTTCAAAATTTGTATGACTACTGATCTCATTATTAAATTAAGTAAAAACATTGACTTTGTGCTTTTTTTAATATAATATTCTGAATTAGATTATTTTAAATATTTAGATTTTTTAAGATTTAGATAGTTAATGAAAATTAAAACTAATAAAAACTAATAAAACTAAAAAAATCGCGTATGTCATTGGTATTTATAATTAATTCTTTAGGGTGGCCACAGACATTACCATCAGTAAGAATGTTCTTAAATTTTCACGGCCAATCAGAATCTTCTGTTTCGTGTCTTCTGGGGTACTATGCCGTGTTTTGTCAACCTTTCTGGCTGACGTTTCGGATCCCATTGCAGGGTTCATCATTAGGGCTGATGTGTTGACATCAGCCCTCCAGAAGACACAAACCAGAAAATTACCATCAGTGTTATAGTAGATAAAATGTGGGCGAATGGCGAGTTTCCAGCGCTAAAAAACTGGACCCCCCTAGTTAAAGGAATGTTACCCTAAAAGAAAAACTATCAGAGAAGGCATCTGGATATAATCCCCAAGACATCACTATAAACGCTCGAGTGATAGTTGTCGTTGGGGGACCAAACACAATAGTAGGAGAAGAAGAATAATATAATTCTCTATGTAACATTTTCCATTACTAATTCTACCAGATGGTACATATGATGATGAAGTATAATATAATAATAAGGTATAAGAAGCAAAAAAGCATAAATCTCGATTTAATAATGTTCATCACTATCGTTATCAAGACGCTACGCTTCTCTTGATAGCTCTGTCCCGCAGCCCTAACTGGCCCTAATATAAATAAAAGTGTATAATTATTACGGATTATAGCTAGTGCCTTTAATAAATCTATAATTTGTATTTAAAATTAACTAATATTAATTAAATATGATTAATATTAAATCCCTAGAAAATCATCATCAATCTTGTATTTACTCGGTTCAATTAACTTAGACGTTCGGTGCATTCGAGGCGTGCAAAAACACATTTTTGCATTGGCTACATGTAAAAGAGGGCAACAAGCATTTCAGTTTCACCCAACGTGCTCGAATAGAACGTCCAGCGCACACTCAACCAATCATCATCATCATCATCATCATTGGCTCTACAACCCCTGGTGGGTCTTGGCCCCCTCAAGAGTCTTCCTCCACTCATCTCGGTTTTGTGCCAGCTCTCTTCAGTTCAGAAGCTCCAAGGCAGAAATGTCTTTGAGTCAACCAATACCAAAACAAAATCAAAAATACATGGCTAAATTATTCAGTCTACGTTAGCATTTTATTTTCAAAACTATCAAAATTCTGAACCTATTCGTCATCCTTTAATGAAATAAAAGTTGATTGGTGTCAAACATTGAATTATATATTTTTTTTAAATACGAGAGTTATTTTTTCGTCGATTTCTATTTATTTCTGTGTATTTTTTTTACGTATCACTACGTAAAAATTAAAAAATAATAATTATGGGTACGTATTCTTAATTCTAATTATTTTAAATCAGCTATTGTGGTGGAACTAGTCATAGAGGAATGGTATATCAACAATAGGGCGTTTTTCATTAAAAACATATAATCTAAATATAATAATTTCGTTGCGTGTCGCTAACTTGCTGGAATGACATTTTTAGATAATTAGAATGTGACACGTAATAAGCGCGCAGCTCATGTTGTGTGGTCACGCAGGGGTCGTTATTAATTATTTTTATTTCCTGTGATTTTTCACGGGTTTACGGCTAGTATTAATATAATTAATAAGAATGTGCTTTATTTTCACTGTATAAAATAAATTTTATATAAGAATATGTATACTTTTAAGGACTGATAAAAAACATAATTCAGATATCGAAAAACTTCTCAGGATAAAAAATGAGAATAAGTTACTAGTTTCATACAGTGCTTCCCAAGTGCTGTTCAGATCTCCTTGGAAACCTCACGATTTCTTTGAAAGCTCTCAATTCTTTGGAACCTTTCAAGTATTCGAAGGCGTCTATTGATACTTTACATTACTCTTCTCTTGGAAAAATATAGTTTTCGGAACGCCAGTAATTATTATATTACAAAAGAATTTTTCAGTTCAATTATGAAGTAATTTAAACTGATTAATTATAATACAATTAACTTATTGAATTATATTTTGGAAAAAAACGTTAAAAGTGAGGTATAAAAGGAAAAAGGAGCCAAAAAAAATATATATCCAAAATAAATGTTTTGAATCCAATCACTGATGACAACTAATTTAAAATGTACTGTATTGTAGATTTTATGTATTTTTCGAAAATCATGTTAATTATAAATTTATATGCTCTCGAATTCAATTTAGTACATTATAAATTAGTAATCTTTGATGAGAGCATAAAATTTTTTTTGGATATGTTTGCTTTATACCCCATATATATAAGGTATATTTCCTTTTATACCCCACACACATAATACAAATAAATATATTGTGATGAAATAATTTCGCACTAAATAAAAAAATAATAATAATAAGAATCGCGAGTAATTACAGTACTGCCCATCACTAGGCCGGACAAGTCTATTTAAACTCGAGCGCGGGAACAAAGGCTCTCTTTTGTTATCAAGACCATCTAACCACCCACTTACAGGGGTTCAGGTACATCGGACGACTTGCCGACCTGGTAATATTCCATCAGTGACCCTCGTGTTTGGATTCTGCAGATCTAAAGGTATTTTATCTAATATTTTATATTTTTGCAGAACCCCGTATCACTATGATGCTGTACCGCTATGACGCTATATATCTGCGGCCTTTTAATAATTTTCTGACAGACTAAATACCCTAAATTATCTAAAATTGTTAAATTTAAATATAATATAAGAATGTAAAGATCTTTGATGCAGAGTAGCGAAGGGAAAAACTTCATTTCAAAATGAAGACTACAACACACACACGTTCACCAGTTTGAAGACTACAAAGTGTACACTACAATTGTAGTACTACGAAATGAAGTGAAGTAAATGAAGTGAAGTAATGAAGTAATTGTAGTATTAATGAAGTGAAGTAATGAAATGAAGTAATTGTAGTATTAATGAAGTGAAGTAATGAAATGAAGTAATTGCAGTATTAATGAAGTGAAGTAATGTAATGAAGTAATTGTAGTATTAATGAAGTGAAGTAATGAAATGAAGTAAATTAATTTTTAAATGAAATGAAGTATTTTTTTCCCAAATAAAAATTTAGCGAGCTAAAAAAAAAAAAGGTCGCCAGACAGATTTCTTCGTTCGATTCCAAAAAATTGGGGTTGTTACAGTTTCCAGAGATTTCTCCGTTTAGCTACATCAACTTCCCAAAAATTTTTTCATAACTCCCAAAATTTTTCAAACCATGGGGGGGGGGTTGTTACAGATTCCAGAAAATTCTTCATATATCTACATCAACTTTCCAAAAATTTCACGTAAAAAATACACTATTTAAAATGTGTTTCTCATACTTTCGATAACTTTGAAGTATATGTACTTTGTAGTGTTCGCTTTGAAATGAAGTGTACTATTTGAAGTTTATACTTTCAATAACTTTGGTGTTTGTAGTTTGTAGTGTGCACTACACATCAAAATGTGCGAAGTGTGCACTTCAATGTAGTGTAGTACTACATTGTAGTAGTGAGTACAGAGCGGACCCATCACTAATGCAGAGTGCTACTTAATATCATTGTGTAAATAAATATGTAATCTTCAATCACGGACTGTGATCCATTAATTTTAAATAGCGAGGGATAAAGCAAATAAATATCTCTGATATTAAATATTGTAATTCACCCTCCCGCATGGGGAGAGTTAAATCCGTCACATAATCTAATTTAATATAACGTAATAAACTGTAGTCATCGTCTTATAAAGCAAAGAACAATACATCAAGATTTAAATTGTCCCTCGACTAAATACTGCTGTAAAAGATTACGGTGTTAATAATTCTCGAACTCATGTTTCGTTCACTAACTTTAAAATCAAACAACCAGTGAAAATAAACTAAAAACCGAATTTTAAAACTAATAATAACGCGAGGAGGTAGCTGAGATGGAGGGCGAACGCAGGGAACGAGATGCGAAACCGAGATGGCCAGGAGAATGCCGGTTAAATCGTCGCAAACAATGAAGAAAAAATACACAAATTACGAGTCATGTGGCGTTCGATCTCTCTCTTCGAAGTTTACTATGGAGACACCACCTAGACCCCTTACCAAGTCCTCTCGACAATCGTCTTATATAGGACATTGCAATATATGAACTAGATAATATATGAACTAGATAAAACCTAACCTATTCATTAATTACCTACTTAGGTACATAGAACACAATTTGAAAAATAAGGGCCGGCGCCACACTACGCGAATCTTCCGCTACGTCTCTTCGGTCGCGGAACGCCGCTACATTTTTTTCCATACAATATGCGCTTATGAAAGACTACGCGGATGATTGGTCGACCCATTTGCTTTGCCGATTTTCCGCGACGGAAAATACGCGGCGGAAAATCCGTGCAGTGTAGCGCTGGTGTTTCAAAAATAAAATATACAATAATTAGATATATCCAAATATCTGACAAATGTTTGGTTTACCATTTTGAAAAATGTGCCTCTGAACAAAAATGTTACCTATCAACAATGCGAAATTGATATTCCACTCCGACGAAATGATGTATAATATAAAGAACGGGTTGTAATGTGAATAAAATATTTTTTCAAAATTTATAGAGATGCTATAAAATTTCAATCAGGGCTTTTGAAAGTTCAGTTCTATTTGAGGGAAAAGTATGCGTACAAATAAATGAATAAATAACGACAAATGCAAGTTTATTGGATTGTTTTTCCATTCCCCAAACATGATCAATAGCTCACCTACTAACATAAGTTTTTGCAATCTATCAAAATTTCAGAGACGATTCGGAACTGTGAAGGAAATATATTCGCAGTTCTTATCCAATTGGTTAAATTTTTGATTAAGTGTCTCAAAAGGTAAAATCCGTAATTCTGCCTGAACATTAAATTACCGGTAATTTGTCTGCTGAGGTTTTCCACTGCCGAACAAAAATCACGTCCCCGCTGATGAAATAGTTATCCAGACATAGAAATTTCGCCTGAAATGACAGAACTTTTTGCAAGAAAGTTGGATGGAAACGAAATTATGACGTAATTGAACCTTTATGCTATATTTTGCCAACTTTGCGAAATGCCAATATTAATTGCGAATTTTTAATTTATTTCGTCATTTAAGGAATTAACTGCGTATTTCAAGGTGGATTTTTAAATTAGATGGTAATAGATTGAATCGAAGGAAAGAGTCCTGGAGTTGTGGTAGTATCATTATTCCATTATTGTAGCCATTTAATGACAATTACACCGTTGTCCGATTCGACTGAAATTTTGCATAATTATGCTTTAGGAGCCGGCGGGTAACATAACACTTCCCCCTTTATCCCTTCCTGATATATTTTCAATGCAAATCTGTACCGTTAGACCGATCGGACTCAAAATTTTAAAACTTACTCGTATTTCTAAGGAACCCGCAGGTAACATAGGTGACATTTCCCCCCTCTCCTTTTATCTCTTTCCCTCCCCCTGATATATTTTCAATTCAAATTCTGTACCGTTCGACGGATTGGACTCAAAATTTGAAAAATTATTCTTTAGGACTAGGTAGGTAATATAGGTGATATTTTCCTTCACACAGATATATTTTTTGTACAAATCTAGACCGTTTGACCGATCTGACTCAAATTTTGACATGTATTCTTAGGGACCTGGTGGGTAATATAGGTGATATTTCCATCCTCACCGTTTACCCCACCCCCCCTTCTTCTGATTTATTTTCCATGCAAATCTGTACCGTTTGATCGAACGGGTAGTATATTCGACACTTCCCCTTCCCCCTCTAACCCATCTTCTCCCCAAGATATATTTTCCTTACAAATCTACACTGCTTGACCGATTGGACCAAAATATTTCATACATATCCCCGACGAAAAAAATATGCCACATTTCTTTCCTAGACGTAAAATCCATCTCAGCCTTGATTAAAAGGAAACATTGTTTTAATTAGAGGCTTTGCAAAACAATGGAACCTTTGTTTTCCCCCACAAATTTATTTCCAACTTAATCCTTAACCCGTGTAAAGCCGGGTATGAACAGCTTGTTATATATAATACCCACATTACATTACAGTGAAAGGTTTTCGTTAAAGGAAAACGTAAAAAAATGTTCTGATCTATCCTGACGTTCAACAGCAGTGACGGCGAACCTATGACCACGTTTCGGCCACAATCATATTTCTTTGGTAATTCGCCAGTACTCCAATTACCAAAGAATCGGAATTGCGGCCGATGCCGTAATGTTTACGAACTGGCGAACACCCGGCCCCAGCCCGACAACTGCCAAACGGCCGTATGCAAGATAAACCAAGTAGCCTACTGCGTCAATTCTGGTGTATAAATGCATACCTAGGTGTGCCACGCCAACAGAGTTAGGTTAGATATTTTACGAATTTTTAACATGCCGAGTCCGCCATCACCGTTCTACAGAAACCCCACACCTCGCCCCAGTACCGCGTCTTATATTATGAGTATCGATAAAAGCAACGTATACAACCATATATTTATTTGGCTTCATTTCGGTATTGTGTTGATTCCCATAGAAATTTGCTACGAGAAAACATATAAAATGGTCCACAATTCAACAAAACTCGGCTCCGTTTCTTTAATGAATAAACCAACATCCATGCATGTGTTACTGAATGTATACTATGTAAACAGCACCTCGATCATTCAGCATCCATTTGAAGGTAGAAATAATACTACAAAGTTCATAATATGATATTTGGTCCTCTCATAATATGTCCGAGGTACTCAAGCTTTATCTTGATGGTTCTTCTCTTCTAGCACTTCTCACCTTTTTTCCATACGCTGGAGGACTTTCATTTCAATACTCGTAAGTCTATTCACCGAGAAAAGTAGGTGTCTATGCACCTACACAGCTACATTTCAAAAGCTTTGACTTTGCGGATCATTTCTTGGTTAAGTGTCAATACCAAAAATATAACATCGAATCACACGTATTCTTCAAGTTGCAGGCTTAGGTCACGGTTAAAAAATTCTCATTCTGAGAAACACACTTCTTGCCGTATCTATTCGAGCTATTACTTCTTGAAATGGATCCCATTTCTAGTTTACCCATACACACATCACATGAACTACACAAAAATGTCAATTTATAATTATTATATTTATCGCTAAATTTCTTATTGAATCAAACTACTTAGGCATGTTGTATAAACTTTATTTCTTTAGTAAATGTACATACATACATTCATGCGCGTGCAAGAATATTTATACAATCTATATATACCCACTGTGGGATCATTGCTGTGGGAGGCAAATGAGCTGCGCTTTCCATGTTCATTTCATGACAGGAATCATATTACAAATACGAATAATACAAAAATTACAAATTCTTACATTTTAGTCTACACTCGTTGTACTTTGTAGTTACACTCGCAAAACTTTAGATTGATTACATTCTAGTTCGTAGAATTTGGAAGGTTAAATGAAAGGAAAAATGATTAATTGGAAATTATTTGACACACAATGCTCTATGGTCCAATCCTTTTGAGAGTATCTCTTGGAACAAATTTTATCTGAGCATTATGCATAGATAATGAAAACCCTTCCGCTCATTAATTATACGAGTTTTTGGTTGGAGAATCCGGTTGAAGTTTTTGGTTCGTATGCAAAAACGTGTCTCAAAGTTTCTTGCCTTAAATAATGCTGTATTATTTTAATTTACACTAATTTTATATGTAAGTTTACTTTGTACTACACAAACGTTGATTTGTATTTTCACTACTCTAGTTTCGAGTCCCTCTGATTACAATGTAAAATTAATAATTTCTTTTTAATCACACTTGATGATGGAAGGGACTGCAACTATCGAAACTATAAGAGTGACAAATTAACCCAACTTGTATGTAGTAGAGCGTTCCGTTTAGTAATTTGTACATACATTTATATTTTTTTAATTATAAGTATCAACTAATTAATCATTGTAACTTTTAAGTGGGGATCTCAAAATCTTTTAAAGAAAATTTAATTAATAAGTTCAATATATTTTGGGGGCTTTACATAAATATATGGACATGAGACATGATTATTTTTAAAATAAAATCAGCTGAAAAAACAATGAATTCTGAATAAGTTTTTTCGTATTCATTTAAAAAAATAAAATCTATATTTTTAATCAAGATATTTTATAGATGTATCATAGAGACGAAATTATATTTTTTCAAAGGAAAGGTAGGTATGGAAGTCTTTGGGTGTTCATAGGGCTAACGACCTATCGTACGGTTTGCTTAAGTGATCACTTAACACGATGTACCGTTCAACATTTCCACCCATGATAGAATACGACATCTATCAAGTTGTATATATATATTAGTTTCACAACCCGTTTTATATGTGTTGTAATTTATTTTTCAGCACCACCGGCGTCCAAAGCTTTTGTTTCCCTTAATTAAATGCAGATGTCACTAATGAGGTACCTATCTATATTTTGATTGGAATTTTTAAAGCAATATCCTTTATATGTGTAATAAGATAGATAGTGCTGTGTTCTTGAAAATTATAAGCAAACTCAAAAAATCCTCTATATTTTTAATTTATTAGTTTTCTACAGTTCTAGGCCCGAATTCAGAGTCAATATTTAGTGATTTAAAAGTTAAGGTACGCCTTAAAAGTGTAATTGTCAGTACAAAATAACACTTTTAAGGTGTACCTTAACCTTTAAATCATCAAGAACTCTGAATTCGGGCCCTAGTTGATTTCCAACAGTTCTTCTTGATTTCGTATTTTATTAATTAATATATTTTAATTTGCTACCTTCCCGTAAAAAATGTGATAGCTACATACTGGAAAAGAAGTTCTAGAAAAATTGCTCGTCAACGATCAATTTCCTCGTAATTTTTTAATCGGTTCCAGTATTTATTTTTTATAGTAAACCTGTTTAATTATTATACAACACATTCGCGATAAACATGTATTTCAACAATGTGCAGAGAAAATTCTGCCGATAATAAGTTTTAAATATTTTAGAAAAGTTTTACAGATGATTTTTCAAAACAATTAATTTTATTCCTTTTATGTTATTTACATTTATTACAAAATAGCATTTAGTCTGTACTAAAAGTAAATCATTGAAACTAGCATCTAGCAAAGTGTGAAATGTCCTTTCACTCCGGGCGTAATCCGATAAAGCTGGCATTATGAGTACAAACAACTGTATATATTTTTTTTTATATAAATAAGCAAAATAATTCAATACTTTAAAGCTGTTTTCACACTGTGTTTCACACTATGTACTAGCGAAGGGAAAAACTTCATTTCAAAATGAAGACTACAACACACACACGTTCACCAGTTTGAAGACTACAAAGTGTACACTACAATTGTAGTACTACGAAATGAAGTGAAGTAAATGAAGTGAAGTAATGAAGTAATTGTAGTATTAATGAAGTGAAGTAATGTAATGAATGTAACATTTGGCGACCTAAAAAAAAAAAAAAAAGGTCGCCAGACTGATTTGTTCGTTCGATTCCAGAGATTTCTCCGTTTAGCTACATCAACTTCCCAAAAATTTTTTCATACCTCCCAAAATTTTTCAAACCATGGGGGGGGGGGGGTTGTTACAGATTCCAGAAAATTCTTCATATATCTACATCAACTTTCCAAAAATTTCACGTAAAAATTACACTATTTAAAATGTGTTTCTCATACTTTCAATAACTTTGAAGTGTATGTACTTTGTAGTGTTCGCTTTGAAATGAAGTGTACTATTTGAAGTTTGTACTTTCAAAAACTTTGGTGTTTGTAGTTTGTAGTGTGCACTACACATCAAAATGTGCGAAGTGTGCACTTCAATGTAGTGTAGTGCTACATTGTAATAGTGAGTACAGAGCGGACCCATCACTACTATGTACACACTTCTTGTTAAAACAGTCGTTTTTCTTGTTAACCGTAAATTGTGTTTTATTATTTGCAAAGAGTACTACTCTACGGTTTCATTCGTGGTTTGATTGCGTCCGTAATGAAACATATAATGTCCTCTACGGACAGTATTGGTTGAGACTTGATTGCCTTAGTACAGTCATTACCCATCTGCAAACATTTACACCAAATATCGTACCCTGAGGAATATGTTGTCGTGGATCTCAAAAACACTGTGTTTCGCAGAGGTAGTATTTAGGTGCCTAACAGGGTATTTAAAGAAATTCTAAGCAAAAGAAAATAAAAAAACTTTTTATAATAAAATTCTTTTTTGTATTATTTTCGGTTGTTTTTATTCTTTCTCGTTTCAAATATGATTTTTTATTGATTTTGTAGAAAAGTTTTCTAATTTACTAATTATTCATGAAAAACAGTAAAAATGTATTCTTTTTTGTTATTCAATTATATTTAAAATATTTTGGGGCTTTTTTTTAGAACCGTGATTTTATAAGTACTTTTTTTAGCACTCCAATTATGAAAACATGTGTGAAAAATTTTAATATTTTAGGAAGATTTAATACTCACAAAGAATAAAACATTCAACAGTAATACAATTTATACAGAGGCAGATAAAAAATTTAATTTTGAAAACGTGTCTTCCATACACGCTTTCATATAAAAAGATGTGTATAATTTATCTTAATTATTTATTATATCTCACTGTATAAAATCCAGTAATTGTGTTCTTGGAACATAATTACTTGTACGTATAAAAATATTGTTAAAAAATTTAATTTCGTCATTTGCTTACATTTTCACAACATTTATATTCTATACTAGCTGTTATTACCGAGCGTTTCACGGGTTAAGGATTAAGTGAAAAATAATTTTTTGGAGGAAAAACAAAGGTTCCATTGTTTTGCAAAGCCTCTGATTGACACAATATTTCCATTTAATCAATGCTGGGATGGATGGGATGTCTGTGTTACCCGATGGGTCCTAAAGAATAAGTTTGCAAAATTTTGGTCAGATCAGATAAGCGGTGTAGATTTATACAGAAAATATATTAGAAGAGGATGTGAGGTAAAGGAAAAGGAGAGAAATGTCGCTTTTATTACACGCCAAGAATAATAATTCAAAACTTGGATCAGATTGGTCAAATAGTGTACAGGAAAAATATCAGGGTGAGGAGGTGGGCTGAGGAGGGAGAAGGAAAGGTGGCCTATGTTACCCACCGGGTCCAAAAGAATAAGTATCCAAATTTGGGTCAAATCGGTCAAATGGTGTAGATTAGTACAGAAAATTTAACAGGGCGAGGGAGGGGGGTAAAGGGTAGAGGGAAATATTGCCTATGTACCCGCCGGATCCTAAAAAATAAGCACGCAAAATTTGAGTCAGATCGGTTGAACGATGAAGATTTGCATGGAAAATATATTTCGGGGTATAGCGTGTGTAACCTTTTACATCCAACAGATGGCACTGTTTTACAAAAAAAAATTTTTTTGATATCGTTATATGTATATATTTTGCCTCATACTAATATAAAGGTACCTAGTTAAGTTTTTTAACAACTGCCGCATGGCATAGGAATAGAATAATTGAAAAACTGACTTAATCTACTTGATGTTGATTGAAATCAGACACAACTAACAAAAGATAACGCGTATATAAAATACCTTTATTGTTTGAGATTTTTTTATTTTTTTTTTTTTTTTTTTTTTTATTTTATTAATTACACGGCTTAATAGCCTTTTACAACAGGTTTATACATAATTAAAATACAACAAACGATTAAATGTAAAAGAAAAATAAAGGGTATAAATGTAAAAAAGTATATATACATAGCTTATGAGGTTAGACATATGTGTAAAAAAGTATATATGCAAAAAAGTGTAAAATAGCAGGTTTATACATAATTAAAATACAATAAACGATTAAATGTAAAAGAAAAATAAAGGGTATAAATGTAAAAAAGTATATATACATGGTTTAAACATAATGAGGTTAGACATATATGTAAAAAAAGTATATATGCAAAAAAGTGTAAAGTAGCAGGTTTATACATAATTAAAATACAACAAACGATTGAATGTAAAAGAAAAATAAAGGGTATAAATGTAAAAAAGTATATATACATAGTTTAAACATAATGAGGTTAGACATATATGTAAAAAAGTATATATGCAAAAAAGTGTAAAGTAGTGATCTCAGAAATTTTTACTCACCGATAATATAGCAATATTAAATTTGAATAGCCAGGTATATATAAAAAATTTAAGACATCATATAAAAATTTAATATTTTGAAAAGAAATGATCATATAATGATTTTTTTAAATTTTGAGAGAGAGAGATTTAAAATGTCGACATATGTAGGTAGTTCATTGCCAAGTTTGTGCATCCGAGGTATGCTTGAATTTGAACGATAGTTTGTGTCAAAATTGTCACAATAAAACAGCATGTTTTGGCGGGTCCTACGGTTAGGTACTTTAAAATTAATACTATTCAGGAGTACGCAACAGTCGAAATTTGAGTGTAATATTTTAAAAAGGAATATTAAATCTGTTAATTTTCTTCGATCTTCCAAGGTTAGGAGATTAAGATTAGTTTGCAAATATTTGTAGTTTATTTGGTCGATCGGAATATGAAGCTTAAAATTTATAAATTTTAGAAATTTACGTTGTACCCTTTCTATAGTTTTTATATGAACCCTGTAAAAAGGAGACCAAATGATGGAATTGTATTCCAACTGACTACGGACCAAGGATACATATAAGAGATTTATTACATTAATTGATTCAAAGTCCTGTATTGATCTAAGTATGAAACCTAATGTTTTCATACTTTTATTCGTAATAATGTTGATGTGACTTTTGAATTCTAGTTTATGATCAAAAATGACACCAAGATCACGGATTTCTGTTATTTTTTCTAGGTTTGTATTATTTATTGAATACGAAAAGGAAATGGGAGATTTATTTCTACAGAAGGATAGTGATTTACACTTATCAACATTTAAAAATAGGTTGTTAGAGATGCACCAATCGTTTAATTTGTATAGGTTAGATTGAAGTGTAAGGCAGTCGCTCACATCTGATATTTCCTTGAAAATTTTAATATCATCCGCAAAAAGTAAAATTTCAACATTATCGAAACATTCGACAATATCGTTGATAAATACAAGAAATAATGCGGGTCCAAGATGGCTACCTTGTGGTAGACCGCTAGTGGCTAGGATAGCTCGGGATGTACAGGATTTTATTTTTACGTGTAGTTTCCTGTTAGTCAAATAGCTTGCAAACCATTTATGTAGTGGGTCAGTTACGCCTAAGGAGTGAAGTTTCTTAAGAAGGATTGTATGAGACACCTTGTCAAAAGCTTTTGAAAAATCCGTGTAAATGCTGTCAACTTGACGTTTGTTTGTGAAACTTTCAAATATGTACTCCTGATAGATAAGTAAGTTTGTGGAAGTTGTTCTACCTTTAACGAAACCATGTTGCCTTTTGTCTATCACTTTGAGAAGTTCTGGATATATTTGGTCCAGTACCAATGATTCGAAGATTTTAGGGAGTACTGATTGTATAGAAATTGGGCGATAGTTTTTGACATCAGATTCGCTTCCCTTCTTGAAGATAGGAGTGATAAAACTTGTTTTCCAACGTAGAGGAAACTGTCCAGAAGAAAGCAGGTAGTTGAAAAATTGAGCAAGGGGTCGAGCAAGCACAGGGGCACATTGTTTTAGATATATCGGTGGAATGTTATCCGGTCCTGCAGATTTATTAATATCCAATGATACTAACTTTTTCTTACAGGATTCAAATGTAATGAGACAATTATATAGATTCATGTTGTTATTGGAATTGTGATAAGGTATGTTATTAACAGGTGTGTCTAGGTCGTAAACATTTTGGAAAAAGTCTGCGAATACATTTTATACACAAAATATTTAATAGAAGTAGGTTTTTTATAGGTTTTCTGGTCAACATCGAATAAATAATTCGTAAAATTATAACTAATGGTGGATAACAATCGGAATTGCACGAGAAAGTAAGCTAGCGCTCACTTTTTTCAGCTGCTTCTGGTTTGCTTGGTTCTTTAAATTCCTCATCCTGATGCAGTCCGCCATATAGACAAGCGCGCATGGTGTTTCTTTAGAACAATATAAAAACTCGAGATTTTTATTTGTTAAGTTAAACTAAATGCGGGAAATAATTGATGAGAATGTAGATAGATATAAATGGCGGACTTCGAATGAAAGGTATGTGAAGTATTATGCGATGCGATGCGGCGTAGATATGGATTTCGACAATGGTATGTGAAGCATTAGATGACGTAATTAGACCTGAGTACATTACTTGAGCCAGCGGCTAGGGGTAGGTAAAGTGAATACGTAGGACAAGGATTGGTTATTTGTAACTGTAGTGATTGAGAATATTTTGAGTTTGTTCAAATCTTTCAGAACAGTGCTGGATTTATGTCATAGAGACATTATTAATCAATTAATGTATATTATAGATATCTCACAGAGATATCTATAGCGTATCCTAGTGTAATGCAAGTATTCGGATGAATTTCATTACACACAATAAAGTATATTGCTCTCAAAATTCCGTAAAAAAATCAATGTAGATTTTCTCATTAGCGACATCTGTGGGGATTTAGGGGAATGAAAATGGCTTTGTACAGGCCGCATGAAAAAGGTGCTTATTACTCATATATGAAAGCTTTCCACGCAATTTGAACATATATACAACTTCCAAAAAATGAATAAGCATGGTATATTCTATCATGGGTGGAAATGGCGAATGTTACAATTGTGTAAAGTGATCACTTAAGCCAACCATAAAAAGATAGGTCATAAGTCCTATTACACCCAAATGACTTCTATACCCACTTTCCCATAATTAATACAGTTTCGTCTCTGTGAGATATCTATAATATACATTAATTGTAGTGATTGAAATGCATATAAAACGCGCTTCAAATGGCGCTAACACATTAGGATTTCAGTTTCATAGGGAGGATATTTAAAGAGAAAATTATGAAGGAATAAAATAAAATATGAAAAAATAAAGGAATCAAATAATACGAGAAAATTATAGCTCTATTTCTATATTACAGCAGTATAATTATATAAATATATGTAGAAAATTATACAAATCCGCATTTCTTTTTATCTAGATTAACTGATTGATTCGTCATTATACGTACACACATATATGCAGCGTTGGTACACAGTAATCCTGTCAATTTCGATGAGAATAGTAAATTCATGTGTGCGATTGCTATTATATTGAGTGATTAGCCAACTTCCACGTTACTTTATTTTAGAATGTGACATTTTAAGACCTAATTATCCGCACCCTTTCTGCACCCTCCCCCTATTCTCTTCCCACATCATACAGTTATACGAGCGGCATTCTAACGAGTGGGTCCCTTGTGTTTAGGTTTTATTTCATTAATTTAATTTACTTAATCATGCTAATATTGTTTTCTTTTCTGTTTCAAACACAAAAAAATCAACGCGAATGTATAAAAATAGTATTATTGGATTATTTATATAGCTCCAATAAATTGTGTAAAAATTGCACCTAAACAGCCCCTTGTAATCTTTTTAGTAAACAATATTTATATATGAAAGTATATTCTAAGAACACAGTTACTGGTTTTGTCTCCAGAGGGATGATTAATTAATGAAGTATAAATTATAGACGTCTCACAGAGACGAAGTTAATTTATATATGAGAAAAGTAGATGAAAGTCTCTTAGACGATGGCTCAGGGCTTACAACCTGTATGAGCTGACTTAAGTGATTGTTCTACACAATGCATGTACTACCTATTTCCATATTCCATATTATGTATTCCACGCTTTTGAGTCTGCCTTCGCAAATACCCGTTCAAAGAACTGAGTCTTCTGATATCGGCTGATCAGTTCAATAAGTTTGGCGCCTGTCAATGAAGTTTTCCGGGATGCAGAATTTTTGAAGATGCAGTGGCGCCATGTTATGGGTACCAACTGCCTCGCAGACCTTTTTCCATTTAAGAAAGACAACCGAATTAGTATGTGTAAGTCATGCGTACGACGCACATTGTTTCGTTGGATTGGTGTTTACGGGTATACACACTGTAACGTAACCTGTCTGGCTACCTAAGCTAAATACCTAACTATAAAGTTTAATAATATATAAGTTTTACGAAAGCCCAAAGCTAGAGAATTTAAGCTACCGAATTGAGCTTTATTACGACTTTTGTGACTTTTCAGCACACGCTTTATGCTTTAAGCTACTAGATGAAAACTTAAGTCGAACTTAGAACTTCGGAAGTATATTTACATGAAAGCTAATATTATTTTTTTTTTGTTAAGAATATATATTTTCAAAATTGGCCAGTCGTGATCTATCTAGTGGTTAGGAAAATTCCCCCTCCGTTGTGTCCGTAGCTTTCCAAAATTCTTTTGATATGTGGTGAGATTCGTATTATTATTAACGCGACTAGACTAAGATAGAACTGATTTTACCTAACTATGGAAATAACAAACGCACTTGACTAATCCGTACTCGTAATTAACATAACGGATTTATTTACTAAAGATGATAGAACGCCTAACCGTTATCGACACGAAATCCACGTATCATCTTCAAACACTTATAGACGAAATGCCAGAGACATAAAACATATTTCCGAAATTACCTTTGGGCCCTTCTAGAAACCGCTCTAGAATTCTACAGTTTCGCCCATACGAGAGATAGCCGATATCGTCCACGTCCTGAGTCAGCCTAAAAGCCAATTATATGCGGCGTAGCCGAGGAATAAACGCTAGTAGCAAAACTTCCTTACATAGTACAGTCATAACTATAATACCACCGGGGTTAAAATACAGAAATATAAAACAATACAATCGTTGTCAAGTTAACGGCATGCGTTTAAGATTCCGTCCGCCTTGATTATCAATACCTCATAATAGCAGCCTAGAACAGTGTTAGCACAACCACACGCGGTACCCATTTATGACAGATTTACAAGATATAATAGCATACGTTATATTCAAAGACACAAGTAAGAAACTTACCGATAGCGCGTCCCACGTTGTCCGATCTGCTCAATCTGTTCACAGTACATAGTGGGAGAAGATAAACATAATTATAACAACTAAGGCGCATCCAGAGGCTCGGGGTAAGCTTTGTCTGACATTATCACAGCCCGAGATTCTAAGGGAATGGAAGATACAGTTTTGTAAGTGAAATTTAAGAAATTCTAACCACTTCTGTTCAAGGGTGGATTCTAGATGCCCCCCCCCCCTGTGGGGAGGACGGGGATATGGCCCCAGAGCATCGCCGCATCCGGTGGTTAACTCCTGTTTAGACATAACCTCCCACACTAAGCTGCAGACCAAAAACCAACCCGAGACTCTGTTGCCTCTGCTGGGATCCATTCAGCGTCCTCGTCCTCCTGGCGACAAACATATCAGGAAGAAATCCCGCGTCTTGTATTAAGGTTTGTATATGGTCCCGCGGGGCAGTCAAATTGACTGGTGTATAATGATGAGGGTCCCACGTTGCGGCTACATGGGCCGGATCATTATGATGTTTACTGCTGATAAAAGGGCTGAATGAACTAACTGGGTGACTGGAAAAGACTCATTCTTGAGTGCGTCAGACAGAGCCATGTTAGCATCGCCAATTATAATTGATGTGATTGATCTCACGGTGTAGTCTAATTGACTAGAGATATTAAAGAGATAGTATAGATGTGATCCCACGGTGTAGTCTAATTGACTAGAGATATTAAAGAGATAGTATAGATGTGAATGATCCCACGGTAAAGTCTAATTGACTAGAGATATTAAAGAGATAGTATTCCAGAGTGAATATTATGGTTAATTGCGTGGTTCCTGACATGTATGTTCTGTGCCAGAGGAGAAGGGCTCCGAAAGGCTCCTGGTATACAACAGTATAGTAAAGATGATGAATGATGTGTCAGGGTGAGGTGTCAACTTGCATTCCCGATCAGGATACTCGTTCAAATAAATCAGCTTCTATTCAAAATATAACCATGGAGATCTGGATTCGATCACACCGAGGACGACCAAGCATCGAGATTCTTCCCACCAGTGTGTTACGGGTGAGTTCTCGACGCCGAGCTATAATAGGAAACAGCCGCATATTCTTGAGCCGTAGCCTCTCTATTATAAGGATGGTATGCGTTAAGCTGCACATGTTGTACGCCCACCTGGCGTGTCACGACACTTTGATCGCCACGATGCGAAAGAACCCCGATCTCCCACCTTTCATAATCAATTCTGTCAGTCACGACAATCAAATTGGTGATGAGTGATGAAACTATTTTAGTACAGTATAAATTAGAATGTACATGATGGAGAAATAGCTGTCACTCCTGCATTCAGAACATAGAGGTTTGAAATCAATAGCCCCGCGACGATCAATCGCTGAGATGCTTCCCACCAGCGTGTTACGGGTGAGTTCTCGACGCCGAGCTATAGGAAACAACCGCATATTCTTGAGCCGTAGCCTCTCTATTATAAGGATGGTATGCGTTAAGCTGCCCGTGTGGTACGCCCACCTGGCGTGTTACAACGTATTGATCATCACAGCGTCAATGAATCCCGACCTCTTTCCTTCCATTAGCAAATTTTACAATGTTTAGATTCTTTTCAATTGTAATTTTAAATATGTTTAAGTTTTCCATACAAGCACCACGTTCAAAAAATGATAAGAAGAATAGTTATAGTAAAAGGTCCTTAGCTGACAGAAGTTGAAGTTCTCTGCAAACTGTCCATATCCTCAACGCCTTTAAATGATGTTCTCCTTGTATGTGTTTTCCAATAACAGCTTTACAGTCATGTATTTAAAATAACATCATCCTTGTGTGTGTGTGTTCTACAATATCTGCCATCCAGTTAATGATTCCCAAAATAGTGTTTTCCTTGTATATTTATTTTAATATCAGAACCTGTGAAACTGTATAGGATCCTAGAAACAAGAAGATTATTCCCTCTACGCCGAGCACATGCAGAACATAAATCCCTTCAATTTAGTTCATCCACGGTTATGCAAAAAGGCGAAAGAATGGTAATAGTAAAAGGTCCTTAGCTGACAGAAGTTGAAGTTCTCTGCAAACTGTCCATATCCTCTAGTAGCGCCTGTGTTTTTCAATAACAACTTTCCAGTCATGTATTTAACATATCGTCCTCCTTGTGTGTATGTGTGCTTCAATATCTGTCATCCAGTTAATGATTCCCAAAGTAGTGTTTTCCTTGTATATATATTTCAATATCAGCACCTGTAAAACTGTATTAGGTTTTAGAAACAAGAAGACTATTCCCTCTACGCCGAGCACATGCAGGACATAAACCCCTTTAGTCTAGTTCAAGTAACGCCTCCAAATGATGTTCTCCTTGTATGTGTTTTCCAATAACAACATTCCAGTCATGTATTTAACATAACGTCCTCCTTGTGTGTATGTGTGCTTCAATATCTGTCATCCAGTTAATGATTCCCAAAATAGTGTTTTCCTTGTATATATATATATATTTCAATATCAGCGCCTGTAAAACTGTATAGGATCCTAGAAACAAAAAGACTATTCCCTCTACGCCGAGCACATGCAGGACATAAACCCCTTCAAACTAGTTCATCTACGCCGTATAGTGATATCACATGCAGACATAAACAATATAATTACAAGTATGCTTGCGTCCCGCCGACTGGTGGAAATATTCGCATTCGTATTCACCGAATAGTAGGCCTGACATTCGTATTCGTGAAAGTAGTATTCGTTGCATCAAGGTAATTATATTTACAAGTATGTTTAAGTTCCCCCACCTGGTGGAAATATTCGCATTCGTATTCACCGAATAGTAAGCCTGACATTCGTATTCGTGAAAGTAGTATTCGTTGCTTCACTCACAATAATAAAATCATATAGATAAATAATTACGGTAACTCATAAAAATATGATATTATTTACATTAAACGAATAAAACAAAACATTCTGTCATATAAGTAAACAACTATGGTATTTATTTTCATACTGTTCCAAATCTCCACCAAACCAGATCTCCAAATGCGTACCTCGGAGCGGCGCGCCGTCCGGTCAAGGTCACGTGATTCCGTCCCGTGTGGGACGTAATCAAATTAGAATATCGCACCATCTGTGGTGTTTTCTTCAAACTAGAATCTAACCTAAACAATGTCATATGAATAACTATCGCGATTCCGGAAGACCGAAGGTTAACTACCCCTGAACAAACCCTTCCCCCCTAAATACGTACGTCTGACAATCACTATAAAATGCAACCATGTATTATTAAAAAGGCATAGCAATATACCGAAAGATAATTATTATTACAGTCATGTTTGAGTTCGCTAGATGGCGGTAGTTTAACAATTTTTATTCATATGCCAGGCTGACCTGTAAATAATATCTTGTATTCGAAGCAGAATAAATTTTAGCGCAAACCATATTGCACAAACATTAAAATCCGACACTCGTAAACATCCTCTGCAATTTTATCAAGTAAAACGCTATTCCAAATAATTAATAATATTTTAATTTTATTTATTTTCATACCGCTCCCAAATCTCCTTTTAAATCCGGAATAATAAATATTAAACGCGACCCCGTTTGAACTATTCTCGTCTCATAATGAAGCCTAGCATCAATGCGAAAACTCTTACTAGAATTAATAAATGCGACTAAATCTAAATAGATACAATATATACAATTCGAAATACGTCTTTATAGGAACTTTATAGGAACAAATCGTGTTTAAAACGATTGCCTAATGATACGCAATACAAACATGTAACGAGTCCAATAAACCACACATTCATGTTACAATAAAATAAATATAAAATCCAGATGCATTTTAAAATATATTATTTGGAGGAAATTTCTCGTACGATTTAAATTTATATCACACTGACAACCGTGATATTAATTACACATAATTCGCGATCTCAAATATTCCCAAAATAATACATTTCGATAGTAAAAAATAATTAACCGTAATAGATAATATAAATGTGATCCTTAGCTGAAGACCGGACTGTGCACCACCCACGCAATACAACAATTATCATACTGCTTATAGGCAAATCATATAGAAATCTGTGTATTCAATAGCCAGTATAGATAATACAAAAATTCCTTTGCATATTTGAAAATTACATAAGTATTATGAAAGATCGCCGGCTGGATTATCACAGCCGCAAAATTACGAATTATTATATATTAAATCTGATGCGCGTATAGTAATATAAGGTTCTAAATAGAATACACATAAAAGGCAATAGAAATAAATAATATTGGAAATGCTTATCTGTTCACTGTTCCAAATCTCCTTTGAATTATTATCAAACTCCGGCTTTTTCCTCGGTCCTGTTAATTATCTTCCTTATTTCGGACTTCCTTCGACAAAGCCTCCGGCCGATTTCAAGGCTGAAAACTCAAGACCGCTCTCTAATTTTTATCGCTAAATATCGTCTCTCCCTTCCACCATCTTTTATTCCAACTTGCGTGTAAAAGTAAAAGTCTACCATCTCAGGACGCCTTTCATTGGCCAGATCCGCTGCTGGGCCGCGTCGGCGATTCGTCCGATTTTGTCAAAATAAAGGTAAAGCACGCGTCACATGCGCGGCATACCTCTACGTTTCACGAACAATAAAAGCTCGTCCGCACCTACTTACCCGGCAAACATATAATCACAGAATATTTAACGGGTTGTGAAGCTATTATAAACTTTAGTAGACAACCATTCCAGTATAAGCTTCTCATCAATATCGATTTAAATAAGCCAATATCATCACAACACCAACATAACAAAACAGTATGCACGACTCACACACATACTAATTCGATTGTCTTTCTTAAATGGAAAGAGCTCTACCAAGTTTATAAATAATAATTTCATTGAAAATATATAAATCCATTTTGTGTCGAAAACGGGAGAAAGGTCATTGTTCAATGTTAGTTTTTTCGCCAACCATGCTTCGGGGGGAAAATTTGTCACCTTGAAGTGCCTCGAGCCACTGGCGCTGTCCAAAGCCCACAGAACAAGATATTTTGATGATGGAAATATATCTCCTGCCATCGGATTCCCCCCTTCTGTACTAAAAAAATCATTTTTCTTCTATTTCCATTCTGTGTATCGCCATTTAATCGTAGTGAAAACTAAAAACTATAATTTATCAAAAATCTTTTTTCATATTCAATGCCTTGTTTTTTTTCTTATGTTTATGAATGTTTTACATGTAAAATAAATTATTAAAATCTTATTAATGAGTTTTTGAATATCGTTTTCCATTATATTTAAGATAAATTTACCAATATTTTTATATACCTATAACACTTTTATTTACCCATTTGCGCAATACTCACTTTTAAAAACTTGCAATACATCTCTTTTGAGAATTGATTTTCAAATAAATGTGTTTGATCTGTCTTACATTCATATTTTTTTTACAAGAACCCTTTTTGGTCTCATTACCATCCTAGAATTCCATGTACCGATGGAATATGAACTCCATTATTATTAATCGATTAAAATGAAAACTTTTTTATATAAAAATATAAAATAAATTAGATGAATCAAACGAATATATAATTCAACCGGAATATGAACCCGGAACTGCGATAAACCAATAATTTTGCCAATAAATCTATTTAAAAAAAAATTATTTCCTTGTTATATTCAAATGTTTTCAATGCAAATCATTACATTTGATTCATCTAAGTATTTAAATATCATATAACTATGTTTTCAAGTGGCAACTTCACGGTAAAATGAGTTTTCATTGAAAAATAAAAAATATATCTTATTGGTGATTTTATATTCTAAAATTTCTAAATTTTAATCTGTTTGAAATTTCTTAAATGCTTATATTCTTCCCTGGATTCATAAAAATATCAAATAATTATAGTGAGGTAGACGTAAGATAGAAATTGCGTTGGTGCACGTATAACTGACATTTGAAATGCTGGTAATGCACGTCTCATTTCCAAAATGTGTTTGGGGAATATATTTTTCATATTACCGCCCGCTCCCTGGCCGTCATCCCCAACCTCCACCCTCGGGCGCCCCCGGCCGCTGCCTTCGGCTGCGTGGCGAAAACAGGGAGGCTCGGGCTATATCTGGAGTTTCGGGGACAACTCGTAAATTTGGCCATTTAATGCTTCAAAGAGATATTTTTTTGACATTCAATAAGATCATTTCGTATGTAAAGTATGTTTTTGTACAAGTAAAAAACTGAATAGGTTTAAGAATAGTCCATTCAAATAAAATAACAGTAAATCCGAGTGAAAGAAAATAATGTTTCATAACACTCGCATTAAAATTATACCACAAATATATATAGAGAGCACAAAAAGACTCGAATCAATTTTCAGAAATGTATATTTATTTATATATTATTAATATAATATAAAAGTGTAAATAAATTGATTCGATATTCTATTGAAGAGTTTCGAAGGAAACGAAAACTATTATATTGAATTTGGAATCGGTTTGCGGTTTGGTATCTGAAGATATTTTTGTTAACAAGCGTGAAAACTACTTGGGATGATTTAATGTAAACTCTATATATCAGTGAAAGTATTCTTATGGAAAGCTTACTGGGAAGCCAAAAAACAGAGATGTCGCCTTCCAAACTTTTTATAACTTGATTAATTACTTTATCGCGTTTTACTTGGCACGCTATAAAAAGTAGACACATTTTTTACTACAGTCTGGCTTGTTAGCAGAACCTAACAAATGGTTAAATTTCATGATTTTGCACTATAAATTAAAATTATGTTTTTGTACTCAGGCAAACTTACTATTTTTATTTCATGATAGCCCTTATATTAGATTCGAGTGAGATGGAAGAACTGTATAATTTGATTAGATTATCTGAAACCCATCAACGTATATTTTGTTACAGACGGAACCCCATTCGAATTGTTTGTCCTTGGTCAAAGTATTACCGTATACCACTAAAGTATACATATTATATCATAGAAAATTATTTTAATTTATTGTTAGTAAAAACAAATGTCGAAAAGCATGCTCATTCCAAAATCCATTAATATAAACACCATTTAACTTTTTGCTTGCAAATACATATATATATATATATATATATATATATATATATATATGTTAAATCTAAGGCTTTCACGGGTACAATATTGTTAGTTCTAACTACTTTGGGGGTAACCCGCGTCAAATTCTGGTCGTCAGGACCAGTCGTCTGCCGACGTTTCGAACAGATCTCACTGTTCATCTTCAGGGCGCCTTGTCGATGAGCTGCTTCTCCAAAAAGCGTACAACCGTTTGGGTCCGGAGCTCACCGTCAAGTGAAAGTTTGAAAAATTCTGCGTCAGGTGTTTGTGGAGGAGTGGGTTTCTCCAGCGACGCCGTTAATGTGTTTTGCTCGGCTTCTAGTAATCCGTATATTTACTTTATTATCGTCATTATACAATATTGAGAAGGTTGGATTTTCTAATTGCTTCGGTGTTTTCATCGTGATTTCTGTTTATTATTATTAATATTATTTGTATTAGAAATTTGATTATTATTATTAAGAATGTTACTCCATGCGGTCGGAAGTCGAATGCTATCGTCTCTGTTGTTCATTATATTATTATTTCTTTTATTTATTTCAATCGCCTCTCTGTAGATTCTAAATGTTTCATTATTGAGGCTGGCAACTACTTTTGAGTTGTCGAAGTCTATTTTATGATTCTCCGTTAGAGAGTGGTGGACAAGGGAAGAAGTTAGTTTCCGATTTTTTATATCTACGCGATGTTCAGAGACGGGTGCCGAGATTCTTCGGTTTGACCTTCCTATGTAGGTTTTGTTAGATCATCGATAGTTTTGTTGAACATCGCGCATATACATATACATATATATATATATATATATATATATATATATATTGTGTTTTTTTCGAATTTCGTATGTTGGTTATCTTTGATGAGTTGCATAATTGATATATTTTTGTATAGTTTGTACCTTTGGGACTGTAAATATTTTAAATAGTGCTTGCGTGGAGAAAGATGATTTTTTTTAAGTATGACTAATAAAATATTCTTTGAATTACTTTAATTTGATTTATTATATTGTTATAAGTTCCACCACATCCTTATCGTCAGGTTGTCTATGCCATTTAAGATGTTGGTCTATAAATTACTCCAAGATACAAGATTTCCTTTTTTGGATTTATTATTGAACATGACTTGCTGCAGGTCATTCTATCGCAATTGTTATAGATGGTAATTTTTGATATTAGGCGAATATATTACAATAAATAATAAATAGAAAAACGTTGATAGATTTATAACCGAACAGCTAAAAATAAACATTTTCACATTACTCTCTCGATATATATATTTAACAGTCCCTTGGGAAAACATCCTGATGGTATACAGTAATATATAGTTATGAATTTAGTTTTATTTTATAATAATTTACGTTCAACTTCGACAAAAATGTATAGGACAGCTACCTCCCTAGTAAAAACTAAGTCTCTAATATTAACAAATGTACATATATAATAATAATAATAATTCCTGAATTATTTAAAAGAATTTCTTTCTTGAAGTTTTATATGCAAATTCAACGTAATGGTTTCTTTTGTTAGATTACAAAGCATGGAATAATATTCGTTCAACTAGGGAAGCTTTACAATACGAATAAAAACTTCCAAGTTGAATCATTCTTTTCACGAGTATTTCCTTATTAATTTATTTCTTCGTGAAATGAATACAAGACAAATTTTCATCATCTAATATGTGCATATCCATTATAATACATTTAAAATTCAACATAAATGTCTAAAACAGAATAAAACCACACACATTACTGACAAAGATTTTGAAATGCTGAAATCTGCATATTGATTGCATGACTTATTAATTAATTAGTTTATAATCTTCTATATAAATAAAAAAATTAATGTTCGTTTGTACAAAATCGCTAATCTCTGAAAGTTCTTCACCGATTGCTTTAAAATTTTGGCACAACGTTGCTTTCAAATACGAAGATGTTTTTGTATACTTACTTTGTTTTTATATACCTACTATTTATTTACATAAATAAAAATGTAAACGTTTGATTGCCCAATATCTTAAATTTTTTAAAGTTCTATGCTATTGTTTTGAAATTTTGACACAACGTTCCATTCGAATTCGCACTGCTTATTTGAAAAAAAGGCGCTATACCTACCTACGTTTACAATATTGATAAATATTTAGATATACCTAACATTTTTTAATAATTAAAATTTTTTGATTACATTCGGTGAACTTCCGAGCTAATCGATTTAAACGACATTATTCCGAGATTCTTATTTAATTCACACCTTTAATATTGCATTGCAATATAAAACATAAAACAAAATACTTCTACGATTCTAAAATAAAGCGGATTAATTGTAGAAACACAATAAGTAGTTGGCATTTTAATTATTAATTTATAAAATACACGGTTCTCAAATTCGGAATGTATTCCGAGGCGCAAATAACAAAATGGCTAAATAAAAAAGAAAGCGTGACGTTTTAAATATTTTTCTTCCCACCAATATTAATCGTGGCAGATGTTTATTTATATTAAGTGTATTTTTAAATTCAGAAGTGATCAGTGTCAATGGCAAACGTCGACAGAAACTCCATCTTTTATTAGGGATGTCATGAAAATTGACTTTCTTTATTTCACAAAAGCCGTTTCTGAAAAAAAATCCCGTAAATTTATAATTTTACGAAATATTTCTTCGATGATGACCAGAAAACAATCAATATACAACTCTACACCGTTTGTCCGATCTGACCCAAATTTTGCATAGGTACTTATTTTTTAGGAGCCGGTGGGTAACAGAGGCGAAATTTTCCTCCTCCTCCTGTATCCTCCCCCTTCAAGTGATATATTTTCCATGCAAATCTGTACCGTTCGACCGGTCTGACTCCAATTTTGCATATTTATTCTTTAGGACCCTGCGTGTAACATAGACAAGATTGCCCTCTCCACTTTTTCCCCACCTCTGATATATTTTCTGTACAAATCTACACCGTTTGACCGATTTGACCCAAATTTTGTATATTTATTCTTTAAGACCCGGTAAATAACAAAAGCGACATTTCTCCCACCCAATTTACTCCTCCCCCTTCCAGTGATATATTTTCCATACAAATCTGTACCGTTCGACCGATTGGATTAAAATTTTTCACACTTATTCTTTAGTACCCGGTGGGTAACATAGGCTACCTTTCCCCCTACCCTTCACCCCATCTTCCCACCCTGATATTTTTCTTCTACACTATTTGACCGATCGAATCTAAATTTTGCATTCTTATTTTTTTAAAACCCGGCGGATAACTTAAGCGACATTTTCCCTTTGCCTTCACCCCACCGACTCCCTACTGACTCCCGACCGACTCCCCACCGATATGATATCTATACAAATTAAAAAATTTCATACAAAACCGTTTTACCGATCTGACCCAAATTTTGCTTATTTTTCTTTTCTTAGACCCGGCAGGTAGCATAGGCGACATTTCCCCCTCTCCTTTATCCCACCCTCTCCTTCCGAAATATTTTCCATATACCTCACTTCCTATTCTAATATATTTTTCTTATAAATCTACACCGTTTATCTGATCTGACCAAAATTTTGCAAACTTATTCTTTAAGACCCAGCGGGTAACATAGGCCATATTTCCTTCCTGGACATCCCATCCATCCCAGCATTAATTAAATGGAAACATTGTTATTAGAGGCTTTGCTAATCAATAGAATCTTTTTTTTCCCTTCACAAACTTATTTTTAACTTGATCCTTAACCCGTGCGGCGCCGGGTAGTAACAGGTAGTATAATTAATCAAAATTAACGTTTTTTTCACCACTTTTGTATTGAAAAATATCAAATGTTTCAGAGCCCATGGCCCCTTCGTCAGGATACATTGTACACTAACAAATTAAATTAAAAAATCGAAGTAAAGATAATCAAAATATTTAAAAAAATTACATATGGAAAATGAATAATAATGAAGTATCTACTTAACATGAAAACAAATTTAAAAGATGACTATTTGTAAAAAGGACCAGTTTATTTATAATATTCAATTAACTATTAACACTTTTTCTTTTTTCCAAAATTACTAATTTATCAATAATTATTTCAATACAAAGTTCATTTTTACTCCCTTTATATAAACTCGTGGCGTCTGTTTGCTTGCTTGCCGGCTTGCCGTCGAAAAAACTTTGGATCGATTTTTAACCCCTTTCCCGTGATTCAACCGAGTTGAAACTTTGCAAGCAGACTCGTGGCGACTCCATTCCTCGCTTTGCCTCCAGTCTTCAACCCATCGAACATCGCCCGCCTATCGCTCCACTGTCTTCGCCACCTATAGCAGCGAACATCATCTGCTTCCGGCGGTACCACCATCATCCTCGACCTCACTGCGGTACGCCACTTACATCAGTCGTCAATACCATCTCCAGCTCCCAACACCATCTTCGCCTCGACCAATTTTTGCACCCTTCTTTACACACGCCAGGAACAAGCTGACGACCCCAGGCGCACTTCAATCAGCTGTTCCGTTATCTTACGAGGTCGACACACTGTAATTCAAATAAGTAAACAACATAAAACTCATCGAGATTTTCTGTTCTCCTTTAGCTTTTTTTCATCCTGTAATAATTATACAAAAGTGGGAGAACGCGACACGGTGCCCCAAAAGTGTATCTAGATGTCTAGTTTTTAGCGTAATCAAGGTGTGATTTTACAACAGGGCTGTACCAAGGCATCTTTCAAAATGGATTCTATCTTCTTCACTTTACTTACACTTCTGGTAAAATGTCAGTACCTGTGGATATCAATATCGATGGTGTTTGGAAAAGAAGCCGAAAACTAGCAAAGAAGAATGGAAGTGAGGTTGAATAATGTTTGAACAAATTAGGAATGAAACCAACGATCATTTAAGCAGGATAATGAAAATTTCAATTATCTGATATGGTAATCAGGAACAGATAACAGAGTAGAGGATAGAAAGATATATTTTTGGCTCAATTAACACTAGCGTCGTTTATACGCCAGTGTTAATTGAACTAAAAATAGAAAACGCCCGGGAAAGACCTGTCATTAAATTAACAAGCATGTATGTAATGATGTATAAATTTAGATGAGGTGAGAGCTGTGGGTGAGTGTGTTAGAGAAAACAAATGAGAATAGTGTTCAATCCCTTCTACCTATCCCCGCGAAAAAACGGCTTTATAGTATGTTTTAATGGGTTACTTTTTTAATAAATAAAAGACTCTTCCAATGATCTATCCACTATGTTTCAAGTCATTCATTTGAACATTAAATGTAAATAAAGTAACTATTAAGGAAAAATTATATTGATTCCGCATTTACTGAGGTATTCGTGCTGGGAATTGAACCTTTCATTGTGCTCATAAAATTATATGGAGTAATAAAACGTCACACCGTCCTAGACAGAAATAATTTTCTTTCGTTTAAAGCTTTTATTTTTATGTTCAAAAAGTAACGTACGAGTTTGTGAATTCTGTGCCTTATTCATTCAACCGATGGTATGTTTATTCCTGTATTATTTTCATATTTTATTCAATTCAATTGATGATTTATTTAGAAGCAAACAATAAAAATGCTGCCTGAAAAAATATTTTGTATATATTTTCTTGAGTATATATAATACAATACCGCAGCCATACATTTACTTTGATATAGGCCTTCTGTGGTTATCAGTGATTTCTGATGAATGTCTACAATTCCTGTATTATTTTCAAGCTTCCAGTCAAATTCTTCACGTAGTCCAATATATGTATTTTATGTATGTGTATACTCCAGACATTTAAGAAATTATATTCCTCGACTTTACTCACTTACCATATTTCCTCGTATCTTACTAGAACTTTTATTATTTTCGGACATTCTTTGTAATTGTTAAATTTGTATTACTTATTAAGGTTACCCACTACCCACCCCGTTCACAAGAACCGATTCTTATAAAAATTGCGTGATTAAATTTACATTTTTTTGTCTTCGTCATCGGCATAGATGAAGTGATTTGACTGATAATTAAAATAAAAAACATACATATCTCTTAAAAAATCTGAACTTCCGAACTGAACGTCCGAACATGTTTAAAAAATATGAAACGGGGTGTGTTTTGTTTTACTTTTTTTTTTCAGTACATTTAAGCTGATAAATGACTGACATTGGCATATACAAGCTGTTTAAGCTATGTAAATTGTACAGCTTTGTGCAAATTAAAGTGAACAAAGCTTTTTTTCGTTTTGCCATGGGTTTACTTACAGCAACCATATTGAAAACTAAATGACACTCTTACCTAAAATAGTGCACGTGGGTATAATTTTGGCGAAGTGAATGATACATTTTAGAGTGCTTCGACCTTCTGTTGTTAGATCTGAGATTTTTTGTTATTTTTTCAGTTTTTAGTGACAGTTTGGATATATATGAGTAACTAAGGTAAGGGCGTTATACTGTATAAACTTACTGAAACGACTACAAGATGGATATCAGAAGAGTATGGTATTTCAAAAAGTTTAGTAAATAGGCTTACCAAACTTTAAGGAGAAACTGGCTAAATTTTACCCCACATTCATAAAAATTTAAATGATGGTGCTGCAAGCCAAGAGTAGACACACTTAATATGGATTCTTCAAATTTTATAATTGATTATATTTTTCAAATTAATAAATCAATTTTTTTAGTAAAATTGTCCACATTAATTTGCGCAAGGGTGTACAACCTTCGGTATTCCTTTAAAATTAAATCGCTTTATTAAAATAGCCTTCAGTTTTGCATAATAGAAGTTGTAAACATGAGAACGTAATAAAATAAGTTTGGCATCGCACAGGGAAAATACCATGCGGTGATTGCATTAAACCTACATAGGTAGATTTTGGTGCAATCGCGTAGTATCTCAGGGCGCATCTCGAAACATCGTGTGGTCATTAAAAATCGTAAACCAACTTCTAAGTTCTCGTATCCATCATTCTTTAACGGAAAATCATTAAATAAATGTTGATAAATCAAAAGCCAGTCTCAACAACCAGACATTAATAATAATAAATAATCATATAATGAAAAAAAGAGGCGATAACATTTGACTTCCATCTGCATGGAATAATATACTTAGTAATAATTATTTATTTATTTTTTCTTAACTCGGAAAACAAAGGCGTGGGCGCTTTCCCTGTATCAACAACTAAATATAAATACGTAAGCACCCATGCTTTTACTTTCCGACTTAGGTAAAAAAAAATATTTTTTCAATTGATTGAGCAACATTGTAGATTGACATTTTTAAAAAATATTGATTATTTTATTTGTATATATCTACTTTTATGTAAGTTTTTTTTCACCAACATGTTTCAGAAATTACCATTTCCATCATCAGGGTGCTGTATAACCCTAATTATATCGACTTTCAATTATATCGAGAAATACTTATTTTCAGACGGATCTGTTGTATGGACCATTGGACCATATTCTTGGATCATGCCTGTGACGATCCTACCCGCGTCGTAGCACTTGTTTAAACAGAAAATATTTCTATACTCTTGGTCTCGTAAGATAATTTGTATTAAAAGAAAAAGAATTTACGCCTAGTTAAAGGCAAACAAGCTAACCTATCTACGGTGGTACTGGCTCTACGGTCTAGCGTTCCCTTGCACTACCCTGTTCCCTTCTTTTACAAGTTTTCCATATCAAACTATCAATTAAAATTGATAGTTATTATTAATAATTATGACGGATTAATTGATTATTAGTGAATTTGATAATTGATTCATATATTGTTATCACGTATTGTAGTGTACGCAAAATTTCAACTCGATTAGACATTGGGAAGTGGGTGAAATAATTTATAAGATTCCGTCCAGACGAACAGGTGAAGCTAATATAAGCGTGTTTATTAAAAAACTAACAGGATGCCAGTAAATTCAAACAACACTTCTTATATAAACAAAATTCTTTGTAAACGGTTTATTACTACTGAAACACAAAATCCATTAGAAAATCCAACCACTTTACCTTATTATAATTAATTATAATTAATTAAGCACGAGGGTCACTAGAAGCCAATCAAGACGTGTTAACGCCGTCATTGAAAAACCCATTTCTCCACGAACACTTGCAGTAAATATTTTTTTAAACTTTTACTAGGCGATGTGTGGCGATTTCAAACGGTCGTGTACCACGCGCTTTTCTAAAGAGCAACTCATTGACTAGGCACCCTGAAAACGACCAAAGTGATCTGTTCGAAATGCGGCAGGCGACTGGTCCTGAGAACCATAATTTCACGCTGGTTACCCCCAAAGTAATTAATATATTACTTTTACTACCTACTATATATTATATAGTACATAAGCAACTTTTCAGCAGGTAGGTAAGTTCTAACATCACGTAACTAACAAATATATATTTATTATACTTAGATAAGTACATATTTTAAGTAATGTTATGTAAAAATATATATAATAAATGTACAGCATTTCATTTGTGGTAAAAGATCAATAGTTGAATCTCTTGATTGGGAAACTTCATAATGAAAGGTAGTTTTGAAGTTAAATACAAAAAGCAATTTGAAATGATCGTGGTAGAAAGTTTTATGAGGCGAGGGGATCCCTCGACTTTCGTTATAACAGTGAAACATTTTATTATTTTATTTATACACAACAAACACACTGGGAATGTAATTTTTAATGCAATTTTAGATTATAAAAGTTAAACGTATAAAATGTTGTGTTATTACCAGGTATATTCCCGCTAAGGGAATACGAACATTTTATGTAATTTAAACTTTGGAAGCATTTTGTATTCAGAACAAGCAAGCTTGTTTATTATGTTTATTATTCATTTAGATTAGGCATTAGGCCTTAGGCGTTTTTTTACTCACTTTATATTAATTCCTGGCGTCTGCTTGCTTGCTTGCCGGCTTGCCGTCGAAAAAACTTTGGATCGATGTTTCACCTTTTCCCGTGATCCAATCGAGCTGAAACTTTGCAAGCAGACTCGTGGCGACGATCAAGAAGATCTTTAAAATTTTCTTTAAAAAAAAATAATAATTATAGTACAATTTTGGATTTTTCAAATTATTAATGTTTTTTTCATACAAGTTGTATGGATATTTCAACGCATATGGTAGACGCGAAACCCGAAAGTGAGAAAGGGAGTATTGTAAAAACTTGGCTTTTATGGGTTACTTTTTTAGCACCTGAACAGTAAAAACTACCTAATGGGGCTCACAATAAATTTAAATTAAACAAAGATAATGATTTTATTGAACCAGACAATCAAAGTCAAACAATATTTTGAGATTAAGGTAGCCCAACTGAGGGACAAAATTATTTAGGTACATAAATATTAATAACTATAAAGGTGAAAGATTGACTCTTTAAAAATGTATATTTATTCATTTAATATTTGTAATTTCCGAACTTTTAGTCTTTGTTTAATATACCTCTGAAATATAAACGTATAATAAATATTATTTTTTATTATTTTTATTAGTATTACTATTATTATTATAATTATTATTATTATTATTATGATTATAATCTATATATAATATATAATAATTTATTGCATTTTGTTATTTGCAAAAATTGCTAATTAATGCATTTGTCAAACTTTACAACTTAAGCAAAGGTTAGACAACGTAAATTATGTCATATTTAGCTTTTTTTATTTCCTCACGACAGAATATTTTCTTTTTAAGTTAGGCCTCGGGTACGATACGAGCGGCAAGCGGCAGAGCGCCAGAGCTTCAATGCGCCCGAGTAGTAAGGGAAGCCGGCCACGGTATGACTAAGCTCAGTACTGTGCCGTCAAAGTGACCCTTACTACTCGGGCGCATTGACGCTCTGCCGCTCTGCCGCTCGCCGCTCGTATCGTACCCGAGGCCTTATGGTAACTTACTTTGAGCCAACCTTTCAGATAAATAATTCTATCAGATTTCGAACACTAATCCAATAGATTTACCACTTTTCATTATTCATATCATATCATAGAATTTTATTTCCTCCCGAAAGATATCCCATTATATTTTGCTATCTGAGAAATTTTACTCCCCTTCAAATTCTTGGTAAAACTTAAAATATGAAGTGCTTTTTTAAGAAGAGATCAAAGTATGCTTTTGCAGGCGATGATTTTTGGGATCCATACAGCCGTTTGCTAAGTCGATAAGCATTTTTTATATAAAGCGAACTAGTCCCGTCCAAGGTAAATAGGTGCTACGTTCAAGGCATAAAAAAGTACCCAATATATCTTTTCCTAAAGGATAATTCTTATTGTAGAGAAAACTAGTATTCTTTGCGCTTTAAATAAGTAACATATCGTTTCATAATAAATCTTTATACGAGATAATTTTCAAAATGAATTTGCTCTTCCAGTGTTATTTTCGCAGTGTTCCGCATATTTTTTTAGTGTACACTTGTGTGATAGCTTAAATAATAATCATTTATTAATTTTATTTTCTCGCATTTCTCAAACAATCGGAAAATTTATCTTTTTTGCAACTCACTTTTACAGAAAAAAACTCTGATTAAAACACAGATCCATAAATGTCAGAATAATCTGACATTTATAATGACATGGTATAAACCAAATGAAGTGTTGTTGTTTGAAAGTCTCGATATACCTGCATATAATTATAATAACATTTCTTATTGCGTACTCTTTAACATAAATGATTTTTTTTCTTTCTAATTGATTCAGCGACATTGTAGATTGACATTTTTAAAATATTGATCGTATTATTATATTATTTGATTAATTACACCTACATGTTTCGGAAAAACCTTTCCATCATCAGGGTGTTATTGTTTAATTGTTTAAAGTTAAATTAATTTAACATAACCTAACAATCCTCTGAAAATGCTATCCATAAATCATGTTATCATCCATCTATTATCAAGCATCCGATAGTCATGAGTATAGTAGCAAAATTGTTAGCAGTTGTTAGGGTTTATCAAAATAACCAAAATCAAAATCCAACAGTAAGCCAAATCGAATATTTCAAATCATTGGAGAATAAATTCCAACCAGACTCGGATGGCATTCGAAGTATTTCGTATTGCGCAATGTCTGTTCAAAATATAAATAATACGTAGCCTGGAAATATACGGCAAACGGTGGAGTTTGGCTGTAAGAATGTAATATGTGCATATAAACACGCTCGCGCTACGGTCCCTCAATATTGTAGGATCGGACTTAGGATTTTTTTTATATTTTAGTCATTCTGGTAAACTGAAAAATATGAATGAATAAACTTGTCACTGAAGGCCTTTTCAGCTATAAGGCGACCCTCAAATGTGCGACAATAGGTTTTCATATCGAGGATTCCTGGTTGAATTCCTGTGAGATCACAGAACGTCTATGGTTTTCTTAACCCTGGGTATTTTTGTGATAAGTTTCACTACAGAAATTGCACCTGATAGCCTGTTGTAGTGTCGAAAAATCCTATTTGAGAAAATTATTTGCTGCCACCTAATCCCTACTTACTAATCATCACAATCTTCACAGGGGTAGGCGATAATACGACAAGCTTTTTTGTCCTGATATACCAGCCTCGTTCACTTTCATATTACGCTATTTGACTGTTGAAACATTTGTGCTCCTCGGTGTAAAGTTAACGTCCTATATTTGTCTCACCATCATCTTTTTTTACCACTCATATTTTTTTCCATACCCTTTATCTCGTATGCTTATAAGCCCAAAGCATCTTAACTACAGCTTTAATTCTATTAACAATTTAAACCCTTCATATTTTTTTGTCATATTTTGAAATACAATTTTTTTTTATCATTGACTATATATTTTTTTATATGATACCTGTGTCGGAAGGTCACTTTTAGGTCACAGAATACTAGTCAGAATAAATAATTATACTGATATAAAAAATAAATTTTAGCAACGGGTGTATAATTTATTCCTTTCAAGATTTGACATCTGCGCAAACCATTCTATCATCAAAAATAATTATTTGAAAATTGAAAATTTTAAAGTCAATAGGGTTCTTGAATATCGAAACCGTTGGCGCTATTGAAAATTGAATCGGAGAGGTTGACGTGATTACAATTCGGTGGTCTTTCGGCAAGAATAATTGTCCTTATGTCTTGTTCAATCGTATTGCTTTTCACATTTTAACGATGTAAAAAAACAAAACAAGAATCATAAGATTTTTTTTATAAATACACTGTATTGACTTGCTTAAAATCAAAATGCATAAATACTGATAACACGCATATTCGGAAGTTTTAGCTTCGATCCAGGAAACCACCCTAAATAAAAATAATAATCAAATATTATTTTAAACAAATGATTAATGTGTATTAATTTGAAACTAATAATAATGATGATAACGATAATAATATCATTTTAATATTAATACTAAGTCACATGAATTGTTTTTTTTAAAGAGGAAACGTTTTTTAATACACTATGATACTTAAAATATTCTAGCGAATAATAAACATGAAGAAAATTCGATGCATCATTTTAGTTTATTTTTATAATGACAAAAAATCAATACTTTACATAAAAAATAATTTTATGTTTAGTATTGGATTTTTGTTATTACAACCTAATATTGTGTTGTGAACTAGTTTAAATATATGTTTTGAGTTTTCTAAATACATATACAAGACGCTCAATATATAGAATTATCTTTAGATTATTTTTTACTAAATTTACACCCAAATATTTTAAATTTTAGGACAGACGCATGTACCAAAACATATAAGTACTTGAAAAATTTAACAACTATTTCAACTTCCAGTGGCGACATAAAAAATATAATGATAGTTCGAAGTTACCCAACCTTATCAGAAATACGTGCGAAGGATATTTAAAATGAGCGTAAGAAATGGCTACCGAACTTCTGAGTCCTTAATACATCCCAAAACAATTTCTGAACTCCATTCACATAACTTTTGCAAGTTATTTTACTGCCTCGTACTCTTAAGGTCTAATTTATGTCAACTTTTTTACTTTTCTTACAATTCATTCATCACTTTCAAAATATTTGGAAACGCTTTAAAAATTAATATTTTAATTTTATTAAGTCACAAGACATAAGCAGTTTATTTTTTTAAAATAGAAAAGTACGATTATAATATATATATATTAAATGTTGTTATATTTTTCTTAAAAGTCCGTTGTATCGTTCGTCAAATTCTAGAAATTGTGACATTTATACGATGGTATCCATTATACGACGAAACATTTTGTATACTAATTAGAAAGCAAAATAATTCAACCTTTAATAGGTACTACATTACTGTTTATAAAAATACCTTGAAGGTGAATCGTTTAATAACATCTCTTTCCTGACATACCTACCAATCCAAAGATAGATTTTTGGAATGCTATGGCCCTGTCCATGAATGATAATTCACTGAAGTCAGATTTGAGATACAGATCTTACTCCTATGAGGCGATTTAGAGACAACTCTTTGCATTCGTAGTCTCCATGTACACACCATATCTCAAAGATTCGCCGTCTACTTCGCGCTTGTACGTCAAACTTTCAAATAAAAATCTCATCTCTTGTACATGGCACGCACATTAGATTTTCTCAACTGAAATGTCTAAGATTTATGTCACACTGTCTCATTCCGTATACAAAAGTCACTACTGTGTTCGTACATAACCACAATAGTATTTTTTAGAAGATCGCCGAATTTCCGTTTTTTATAAAATATGAGTTTAACAATAATAGGTTATTAAAAACATAAAACTTTATTTACTTTGTTATCTCTACTTGAGTTTTTAAAAATTATTATATTTTTTCACTACTAGTTTCGAGAAAATCGGCGAAACCGTCTGATCGGATCCATGGCTCGAGTCAGACTAGTTGAAACAGGTTTCGCACCTTCTCCACGCGTCGGGCTCTTTTCTCATTTGTATGGTTTCCAATTTGAAAAAACCGTTAAAATTTCGAAAAATCCAAAATTATACTATAATTAAATTTTTTTAAACTAAATTTTGTTAGATCATTTTTACTGTCGCTACGAGTCTGCCCGCAAAGTTTCAGCTCGATTGTATCACGGGAAAAGGGTAATAAATCGATCCAAAGTTTTTTCGGCAGACAAGCAGACGCTACAAGTCAAATAAAAGAAACGGAGTAAAAATATAATAATGTTTAAAACCTCAAGTAGAGATAACATAGTAAATATAATTTATTATTTTTGATAATCTATCATTATGATTTTTTACAATGTACACGCCGAATCCTTCAATAATATGAGTTTTACAATATCACACGAGTATTTGAATTATTTGGATGAAAATTATATTGTACAACAAACTTAAGAAGAAATGATTATATTCTACGAAAATAAATACACAAAATAATGACGTCTACCGAATAGAAATGTCAAAAGAAATGTAGAAATACTTCACGTTCACCAGTAATTGATCTCCCGTTTTTCAGGTATAAAGTATGTGAATAATCACACCTCCTCGTGACGTTTATCAGCATCTACCTCATCTTTATAAAGTTTTATAATATTCTCCTATGCACAAGTTACATATCAATAATGTATTTCCTAAATACACTAATCTACTGTAAAATCAATTGATACGGGAGACATTTTAAATTTTTAAAAAAAATTTACTCTACATAGGTATGACTATCAACACTAACGTCAACCCAAAAAAAAAAAATAACCCATAAAAACCAACTTTTTATTATACTCCCTTTCTAAAAATCCAAAACTATACTATAATTATTACATTTTTTAAACAAAAATTTTTTAGATCATTTTTATCATTGCCACGAGTTTACCTGCAAAGTTTCAGCTCGATTGGATCACGGAAAAGGGGTTAAAAATCGATCCAAAGTTTTTTCGGCAGACTAGCAGACAAGCCGACAAGCAGATAAGCAGACGCTACGAGTTAAAAGAAAGGGAGTAAAAACACGGAATATGTTTCCAAGGCATGCATACAGTGCCTCTATGTTTTTCCCACATATTTCTACTCTGTTGGTGTCTACAATGATAACGACAAACGAACGATACTCATATATTAGGTCCTTACATATGAAATTGGCGTTTTGCCGTACTGGCAAATTTGATCTCAAATATCTTCTCTTTGGTTAGGAATTCCAAATCCAAATTTATACAGCTATTTACTCATGTATTTGTGTTTTGAAATTATAATTCTTTTTTTTTTTCCTCAATTGTTTTTTTCATTGCGTCACTCAGTTTACAAAATGAAAAACTTGAAATATCGCGTTATTTACGAGTACGAGTTCCACCGTGGCACCAGTGCTGCAGAAACGGCTCGAAGGATTAATGATGTGTATGGCGACGGTGCCGCAAAAGAAAACACAGCGCGTTTTTGGTTCCAACGTTTTCGTTCTGGAAATTTCGACCTGCAGAACAAGCCACGTGGACGGCCGGAGACCAAAGTTGATAATGAAGAATTAAAGGCTATTGTGGAAGCGGATCCATCGCAAACCACATCCGAGTTAGCTGCAGGCTGCGGTGTTAGTGATAAAACTGTTTTAATCCACTTGAAGCAAATTGGTAAGGTGAAAAAGCTTGAAAGGTGGGTACCTCACGAATTGAGTGAAGCAAATCAACAAACTCGCGTTGACTGCTGCGTTGCATTACTCAACCGGCACAATAATGAAGGGATTTTAAATCGAATCATTACCTGTGATGAAAAGTGGATCCTGTACGATAATCGGAAGCGCTCATCGCAATGGCTGAACCCTTCCGAACCAGCCAAACCATGCCCCAAGCGAAAATTGACTCCAAAAAAGTTACTTGTGAGCGTTTGGTGGACTAGTGCTGGTGTCGTTCACTACAGCTTTCTTAAATCTGGCCAGACGATTACGGCAGATGTCTATTGTCAGCAACTGCAAACCATGATGGAAAAGCTAGCTGCTAAACAACCGAGGCTGGTTAATCGCTCTAGGCCACTGCTGCTTCATGATAACGCTAGACCACACACTGCACAACAGACGGCTACCAAATTAGAGGAGCTTCAATTCGAATGTCTAAGACATCCACCGTACTCTCCGGACCTTGCCCCAACAGATTACAATTTTTTTTAAAATTTGGATAACTTCTTGCAAAGGAAAATATTCAACTCCGATGGGGCAGTCCAAACCGCCTTCAAAGATTTTATTGATTCCCGTCCGAATGGTTTTTTTAGTAAAGAGATCGATGAACTACCTATGAGATGGCAAAGTGCATAGATAGCAATGGTACATACTTTGATTAAATAAATATATTATAATAAAAAAAAATCGGCTTTATGTTCCTCCCATACTAAACGCCAATTTCATATGTAAGGACCTAATATTACAAGACATACTCATGTACATATTGGGCTCCTTCGTTACTAGTATGGTTTAGTTATTATTATAATTACGCCTACATCAACGTAACAATTACCTTAAAGCAATTACATCGATATACCTAGTTATTAAATACATCTGATGATTATGAAAGGGACTGCGCCTATATCAACAAAATAACTGATAAGAAAGCTCGAGTATCTCGGACGTATTATGAGAGGACCAAAGTATAATCTAAGCCAACTCTCATACAGAGAAAAATAAGTGGTAATGGAAGCGTACGACAAGCGTAGGACAGCGGGTACAAGGGTAACTCGACTGAGTTGTTTCGTGCGGCGGTAAATAAAGTCGTAATTGCCAGAATTATCGCCGACCTCCGATACGACACGAGATCTAACACTATAAGAAGAAGAAGAAATATTAAAATATTTTCTATCTGGTTTTCTGACATCGGAATTATTTAACAATCTGAGGGAATATTCAATAAACTTAGTAAATAATCACATATTTTTGATCCAAAAAATTTATTGGATTGGATATTGTATGATATAAACACAAGAACCATTTTTTTAATCGTTTTTCTATTTTTTAAATCAACATGAACAAAAACGTATTTAAAAAAATTTCAAATTAAAATGACCTGTAAAAGTTAGCGACTCACCCAAAGTTTTATAATACATGTTGGAGTTGCGAAACACCTCCGTCAACCAAAGTCGTCTACGAAAGACTTCGTTCTCAACTTTGTGTAGGTTGTTCCAGTTCCAATCTGCACTTGCGTTCTTACTCCGCTGTTGTCTATTTCAGTATTTGTCTTAAGTTGTGAGAAACTTTAGGCTTCCTGCTCTCGTCTTCTCAGGGCCGTCTCAAGGGCGGGGCGAGCGAGGCGGACGTCCCGGGGGCCCTGCGTTAGACGAGCTTAAAAACATTTACTACAGGTAAAATCAGATGATACATTTCGATTCTCCGAAACTCTCGCCAGGGTTCGTGATTTTACATTTAAATGTAATATCACCATTCGCAAACGCAAAAGCTCGTAAAATTCCGCTGAAAATTATTTTTTATCCGGCCTATGCTAGTCAAGACTATATGGTAAGGCGACATAATAAACAAATGTATACCTCTCAAAATGGTAATTGATATAATGTCTATAATATCTTTCCTGAGGGCACGTTTGAGTTTCCCATATCAGTTCATAAATGCCGCTGCTTCTGTGAAACTCTACACCGACGCGACGCTAGATGGCGTTGGTCACGCACGGGCGCGACTGTCCGCGCCGGCGGCGGCGGTGGCGCGTAGAAAATAACATATTTTTTTAACTTTGTAACAATTGTTCTGGTTTTTGATTGCGAACGGACATACATATAATAAATTCTTACATTTTGGAATCATATTGTTCTCCGGGATTTTCACCAGTTCATATTCTTTTTCGCGTGTTATATGTGACATAGAAGAACCAAAAAGACTTCTCAAGATACCTGCAAAACAAAGTCGGCGATACGAAGATCCTGACAGGACAATTTTGTTGGAGCGGATAAATAGTATACAGATCAGTGGTCATTTGTGGCTTAATTTGGTTTACTCGTGTATGTTCTTCAGAGAGAGAAAACGTAATTTGACATTTTTTGCATTGACATATTGAGAGATATTATTATAGTTGAATATTAAGTTCACCAGCCAGCGGATGGCTATTTACACGCCGTCCGCCTACAAAGATACACCATACATTGTTAATTATTGGTTTCTATTTATATCTGTACTTTCTCTATACTTTATATTTTCTAAATACTATACTTTATTAAAATATGTTTCCTTACTGTAATGTCTTTTGTTCATTTAACCTAATATAACCTACACATTGAGTGCACTGGCATAAAATTAAATTCGCCGCATAAAAAAATTCAGCTGTGATGTGTGTGTGTGTGTGTGTGGGGCGGTAGTGAAGGGGCACTGAGCTTGTGTGTTCTCGGGCACCTGTTACTCTAGATACGGGCCTGCGCCTTCTTACGGATACCAAAAGAAGTGAGGTGATGTTGAAAAGCTGAAGAGTGATAAAGACATAAAATTAATTAATTCGAAGCGCGGTTCTTAGTTTCGATTAAAATTTTGTTTATTAATTATAAACATGTAAGCAGAAAGTATATGTTTACATTAATGAATATTTGCATATATACCTACATAGTATAATCATACTTTAATAAAATTTGAAATTATCTTTGTTTTCATCACCTGAATTTATTTACTAAAATCAATTTAAAAACCATATATTTAGGGATTGGTTTTTTTCGCCTAGATTTTGGAGAAACATTATCGTTTATCTTTATCGTTATCTTTTATCGAAATTATCTTTGTTTTCATCATCTAAATTTATTTATTAAAATCCATTTAAAAACCATATGTTTCAGGATTATTTTTTTTGCCTTGATTTTGGAGAAACGTTTAAAAATTGTGAACTTATTTAAATGAAACTATGGCGGCCCTCGTAGCCCAGTGGCCATGACTCTGGCTTTTCACACCGAGGGTTCCGGGTTCGTTTCCCGGTGAGGTCACGATTAATCTGCGTGATTTACTGAAGCCTGGGTGTTTTGTGATGTTTTTCGCTTCTATAATTGGGTCTCTTGACCCGTTAAAGCGTAAAAAAGAAACTATTTAACTGTAACTGGTTGCGGATATTTTATACGAACCGTATGTTTTTTCCGAGAAACGATTCTCGACGTTTCGTTGAATTCTTATTCAACGTCATCAGGAGGAATAAGAATTCAACGAAACGTCGAGAATCGTTTCTCGGAAAAACATACGGTTTGTATAAAATATCCGCAACCAGTTACAGTTAAATATATCTAATGACCGTAATAACAATCGTAACTCCTTAAAAAAGAAACTAGTAGAAGTACCTAGATGAGTAAACATATATTATTCACATATAATTAATTTTCTTTTTTGTTCACTACCATAATAACAGAGCTGTGCCTTATCCCAAATTGAGATAATAACAAACATATAAAATATAATTTTTATTATTTAATATTATTCATTATTTTTTTTATTATTTAATATTATTTATTAATTTATATAGCAGATACTTGGTATAATAACGTAATTATTTTCATTTACAATAAATTAAAATTTGTACTATACACCCGTTGACTCATTTTTTTTTAGTTTTCTGGGATATTCTTCTGTGTATATCTGACAGCTCTGGCCGACGTTTCGGATCCCATTGCAGGGTTCAACAAAACACATTGACCAGAGAGATCAGATATGTATGGCAGAATATCCCTGAAAATTATACAAAAGATTCTGAAAGGCTGTGAAAACCTGAGAACATTTTTATTTTGTCATTACTATAGTTTTGTTATAATACTATTATTATTATTATTATTATTATTATTATTATTATCAGGACTAATCTTTAAGGCACTATAGCGGTAACCAAATAACTCGACGTGTGTGCATTACAAAGCTTAATTACCTACTTACCATCACGATTCCTCGTGGGAGTAGAAGTAGCCACACTCTTCAGCCATGACCTACAATTCTCACCTCATCCACGTAAATACGTCTTCGCACGCAAGCTCAATGATTGATGAGGCTCCTAATAGAACCATCTTCCAGTATCTGATTAATCTGTTCAAACCACGTCTTCTATTCCATCTTCTCATTCTGGTGCCGTCAACACTTGTGATATAAATCTTTTTTACCATACTTCCCTCATTCACTCGCTCAACAAGGCTTGAGTGACATTTTTGAACTATTTTCACTGTGCTAAGATTAACTTTACATTATTTATATGTTTTTATTTTTAATTCATCAAAAATGGAGTCGTTTAAGTGATCCCATTTTCACTGCATTCGGTTTAATTTCGTTCCTCTTCTGCCAGTTCCAAGCTACGCCAGCCAGTACCGCTGGTTTTGCCTCGGTTGACATGTTCCTATTAAAAATTATTTCTACAAACTTCATCTTATTATCTGCAGTCACCATCCTCTTTCTATCTTTCTGTTGTTTATCTCTATCTTTCTCGGCCTTCTCTCTTCTATCGAACACATGTACCTACTTCCAAAATATCGATCTTAAAAAATTACTAAAATAAAATAAATACTTCACAAACTCATCTTCTTGATGCAATGTTTAATTTAGTGTCAAATAAACTGGCATATCTACTTTTTCACTACTATTAACGCATTTAAATTTGGCTGATTCGGAAGAGTTTGAGCTTAGGAAAGACCATCGAAAATGTCAGCCGTTACCGTATTGTAATACTTTAGAATTATCGCGGCATTCTAGAATGAGATCACTAAAAGCATAACCCAAAATTGATTGATTGACATTTCCCAATTCCGATAAAGATTTGGGTCAGATACGATTTATCGCCTTTTAACACTCATTTTAGGACTATTTTTTCCAGCTCAATTTTACGAGCTCGTAAAAATAAAATGTATCGTAACTGAATTATTATTACTGGGGGCTATTCTTTTTTACTACGCATTAAAAGAAAATAGAATAAACGTGGATCATTTGAGGAAATTTTGAAGAAAACAAACTCAGTTAACAATCTGTGAAACGAATAAAGTTGGACCTTTTCAGTAGAGAAACAACATGAAAATAAAATAAGAGGACAAAATTGTAGAAATAAAACGCAATAAATCCGTAAGAAGACAAAATAGTAAATTTTAAAATACGTGAACGATACTTTTTTATAAAAAATTTCATAAAAAAGATTATTCCGTGAAGCGTACCTACGAAAAATAAGGGCTGGTAAAATTTATAAATAAAATTAAGATTATTTTCATATTTAAATGTTCAATACTTATGAACAAGTGTTAAAAAACAAGGATTGAAGTGGGTCCACTTTCATATAAATCAAACACCACTAAACAAAGACAACATTATTTACTAAACAGCGCAAGCATCCTGAAACGCCAAGAAAAATAATTTGACATTTCATCTTTGAAAGGGATTTTTATAAAATAATTATAACCTTCTTATTTATAAACAAAGATAGATAGAGGATTGATGCCTTTGAAATGTGGTGATGGAGACAGCGAGACGCACAAATGTCTCCATTTGTGCGTCTCGCTGTCCTCAAAATCAAGGAGAGACTCTCAACCTTCTCAATTTGTCTGAGACGAATCCTATACATAGCCTGGAGAAGCTTGTTGTGGTGGGCCACGATGAGGATCGAAGAGGGAGAGGAAGTGAAAGTTCCCCACACAGCGGAAAAGTCACAGGCACTTCTCTGGTGACAACGGTAAGATCTGCAGGTTGCCAGGAAAGACGGAGGAGAGTAAAGAGAGTTGATATTGTAGTACACGTCTACTATTACCAAAAATAACATTATTTCAGTAATAATATTTTTAATTAGTGTATATTATAGATATCTCACAGAGACGAAACTGTATTAATTATGGGAAAGTAGGTATAGAAGTCATTTGGGTGTAACAGGACTTATGACCTGTCTTTTTATGGTTGGCTTAAGTGATCACTTTACACAATTGTAACATTCGCCATTTCCACCCATGATAGAATATACCATGCTTATTCATTTTTTGGAAGTTGTATATATGTTCAAATTGCGTGAAGCTTTCATATATGAGTTGTAAGCGCCTTTTCCATGCGGCCTGTACAAAGCCATTTTCATTCCCCTAAATCCCCACAGATGTCGCTAATGAGAAAATCTACAATTGATTGCGGAATTTTGGAAGCAATATACTTTTTTTGTGTAATGAAATTCATCCGAATTACTTGCATTACACTAGGATACGCCAGGAAATATTATTTTCCTGGCGTATCCTAGTGTAATAGCGACATCTGTGGGGATTTAGGGGAATGAAAATGGCTTTGTACAGGCCGCATGGAAAAGGCGCTTACAACTCATATATGAAAGCTTTCTATGCAATTTGAACATATATACAACTTCCAAAAAATGAATAAGCATGGTATATTCTATCATGGGTGGAAATGGCGAATGTTACAATTGTGTAAAGTGATCACTTAAGCCAACCATAAAAAGACAGGTCATAAGTCCTGTTACACCCAAATGACTTCTATACCTACTTTCCCATAATTAATACAGTTTCGTCTCTGTGAGATATCTATAATATACACTAATTGATTAATAATGTCTCTGTGACATAAATCCAGCACTGTTCTGAAAGATTTGAACAAACTCAAAATTATTCTGATTGTAAATACTGGTAAAAGGAATTAACAAAATTGGAAATAATATTTCCTGGCGTATCCTAGTGTAATGCAAGTATTCGGATGAATTTCATTACACATAATAAAAAGGATATTGCTCCCTAAATTCCGTAAAATCAATTGTAGATTTTCTCATTAGCGACATCTGTGGGGATTTAGTGGAATGAAAATGGCTTTGTACAGGCCGCATGGAAAAGGCGGTTACAACTCATATATGAAAGCTTTCCACGCAATTTGAACATATATACAACTTCCAAAAAATGAATAAGCATGGTATATTCTATCATGGGTGGAAATGGCGAATGTTACAATTGTGTAAAGTGATCACTTAAGCCAACCATAAAAAGACAGGTCATAAGTCCTGTTACACCCAAATGACTTCTATACCTACTTTCCCATAATTAATACAGTTTCGTCTCTGTGAGATATCTATAATATACACTAATTGATTAATAATGTCTCTGTGACATAAATCCAGCACTGTTCTGAAAGATTTGAACAAACTCAAAAATATTCTGAATAATATTTTTAATTGATATAAATTAACTTTGTTAAAACCACTTGTTTATTGAAAAAATTCAACATGTTTCGAAGCCAATGGCTTCTTCGTCAGGATAACAAAAATAATATTTAAAAATCGAAGTATTGATCAAAATATTAAATGGAAAATGATAATATAAAGTACCTAATTAACATGAAAATAAATTTAAAAGATAACTATTTGCAAAAATGACCTATATTATAATCTATATATAACCAGGTCCTTACAAAGTTAATTTGTATCAATTATAATTATGTTACCACAAAATAAATTTGCTACATTTGAAGAAGAAATAATATTTTTAATTTCGCTCAAAAACGCCCGCAGCTGTCATTTCGTCTACGTGACGTCAAGCATAAGTGTATAGCAATGGTACAAAGACACGGTGATGGGTATTCGCTCTGACCGGTATTTCAGTTAAAATGGCGGATTGCACAATTGTATAGATTTATTTTGAAAATCTTATTAATCTCAATGTGTGTATTAAAAAAGGATCATTTTTTAGAATCCTTTCAAAATATATTGTTCTCTAAAATCACTTATTCGTTATTTTTTAAATACTGTCATCATGCCTATTGTAAGTGGGAGGTAGCCACATTTCAAAGGAAATTCACTCCAATGAAATATGACACACAGAAAGACATTTGAATTGTGTATACATAATATGAATTGTATATTATGTATATAGAATTCAAATACATAATATATTTTACATAATATATATACTTTATATAAAATAAGTAAATAATATAATACTTTGGGTGAAATGTCGTCTGTTATGGATATAAGCAACATCAGAGTTTCCTTTTTTTTCAATATTTCTGACATATTTTCTGTTAAATGTTGAACTATCAATCAGTATCATTACTAATATGAATTATTTTAAATTTAAATATGGATAACAAGTCAAATAAAATGACAAAAATCTTAAAAAAATATATTCTTTAAATTTCTGCACATATTATATTCCATATAAGTTTGTGATGATATTAGCTTATTTAAATCGACACTACAGTTCGATCGTAGCATTCGACGCGTCCGGTAGTTCCTGTGTGTACCAGTGTTAGCGTTCCGTATTGTTGCAATCCTACAGTTCTACGCGCTTCGATAGCGCTCAGATAAGCAATTTAATTTTTGTTGCATCATTCCATTATAATACTTTTGTTTAATCGTTATATTTTTTGTTGTTGTTTCATATAAAGGGAGTTTATATCGGGGAATACGACTCCCTTGATTTAGTTGATATATATATTTTTTGTTTTTATTATATTATTTGTGTTTACTGGGGCTATAATAATAGCAATATGAGTAATTTACTTAAACCCCCGGACCCTCCGGATATTAGTTGTTCTAAAAGACGTCGAGAAGAGGCCGATCCCTTGTCTCCGATTATTTTGTCTCCAGACCCATCTTCGACAATAAACAAGAATGACGATTTGAAAGTCATTCCTGCAAACTCGTCGGTTTTCACTGCGGAATTTTTGGCGATAAAAGAAGCCCTTGACGTCTGTTTACTTCAAAATTATGATAAATTTGTTATATTTTCGGACTCCAAATCAGCTATCGATTCGATCTGTGCGGGTATGAAAGTTTGGATTAATAACGATGTTATCTGTTCAATCAGAGTTATTTTCTTTAATTGTGTCTTTCGTATGGATTCCTGCACAGCAGGGAATCCAGGGAAATGAATATTTGGATAAGTTAGCCAAAGATGCCACAATTTCGGGTGTCCCCCCACAGCGTTTCTTCTGCCCAATGAATGATAGGCTGAATAGTGTTAAAAAGCGTACTAAAGACATCTGGATATCATTGTGGAGTGATACAAGTGATCACAAGGGAAAGCGTTTAAAAAGTATACAGACTAATATTCCTAGCAAACCCTGGTTTAGTAATAAAAAGCTTTCCAAAAGTTCTTTTATAGTTCTATCTCCATAATATCTAGAATGAGAATTGGCCATTGTCTAGTAGCTGCTCATTTGTTCAGACTGAACATAGTGGAAAGTCCAATCTGCGAGTGTGGTTCGGAGGAGGAAACCCTTGATCACATGTTTTTTGCCTGCCCATTGCGGAACTATAATGCCTTTTACAAAGAGCTGATCGAGACTAAATTCCAACTCCCAACAAATATTTGTCATCTTCTTGCAATAAACTCGCCTAATCTAATAGCGATAATATCAAAATTCTTGTCAACAAATGACATAAATATATGATTAATTTCTCTTTCTTATCATTACCTCATTTATAACTTGCAAAATGGCACAAATCGCTCTTTGAGGGCGGATTGCCTTATTTTAAGAAGAAGAAGGAAATCGACACTAATAAGAAGCTTATATTGAAATATTTATCTGTTAAAGTTTATAATAAAGAAAAGCTTAGCAACTAAACGATATTCTAGGGCTTTTCTTTGTCGTATCCACGCAGGCCTGGAAATTATTGATAATCATTTTAATTAATCGCGTAAGATTTTATTATTAGCGATCGTAACATTTTTGTTTTCCGCTGGAACTGCGAAGGTAGTGCTTATAAATCTCTCGGACATGCAAGGGGCGACGTACGTTATCCGCGACCGGAAGCTACGGCATATTTTTACCAATCAGGAGGCTCATACGATGTGGAACAGGGGAGACCGGGGATCGCGGGGGGGCTCGGCAGACCGCGCGGGACAGCGAGCGAACGGCGCACGGAACTGGAACGGTGACTCACGGTGACGGAGGAGGTCGCAATCGAGAGTATAAGAAGGAGACACGACTTGATACAGCTCTCTTTCTTCCGCCAGACTCCAGCGTGGATACTATGTCCGTTTTGGGACTAAAATTCTAAGAGGTTATACTGAAGTCCATACATAACATAGCTGGAACATTGACGAGGAAAAGAAATGTACGTCAAACTGAAATTTTGATATGTAAGGCGCACGCCGCTAGAAGGAAATAAGGAACACTCGCTCTACAGATAAGGCTTTTTCATATTTTATTCATTGCTTTCTAAAGTTTATATATTTCTACTATTACCCTCAATTTATTTAAGTGTAATGTGCATCTATCGCAATCATTGTTGTTAAAAATTGTACCACGTTTGTATCGTGTTAATACCAGATATCGGTGAGATATTTAGATCTTTCCGGAAATGAAGTAATGTTTATAAAATCTAGATACCGCGATGGAGGCCCCGTTAGAATATTCTAATACTAAGATTTTACATACATCCCTCTTAAATCGTCTCTTATTATTACAGTAGTGTGCCTGTGGTTATAATTAATAGCTCTTACGTCGTTTATCGAGTTGAACGCTCTAGACGTCGAAGATTGGGATGCGCCGGCGACCTTTCAGGGGCGGTAAAATAGAAAACTTATATCTTCATTAAATATCAGCTTTTTTTATTTTACCGTAATGAGCACGGTTTTCTCCTCACGAATTACCCTAGATTACGTTACACTAGCATTATAGTCTAACGAGAGGTTTCGACGTCTTATTCTGAGATTGTGTAATCTGTGATACGTGTCCACGTATGGGCCTGTGAGTGTTGATTCTGGGTAGTGTATAAATTCTGGAGAAATTCGATCTCGGAAATAATGTATGGTTGATACACAATCGTTAAGGGATATAAGGTGAAACGTATAGATCCCACGAAGATATAACGTTCGATTAATTTCTGGTTATGCAAGGTCCTAAGTTTTATTACAAATCTATTTTGTAGATGCTCGGCTGTTGGTTGATTGTACGTGATTGTACTTTTCGCCGTCGTTTACTATATGAGTGGATGATTCTAAAACGGTTCAATACGTTCGATAATTATACGTGAGTTCCATTTATATTGCACAATATATTGAAATCGGGAGGATCTACAACCTTCTAGATAGCGGAATTCAAACGTATTTATCTATCTATGTGTTGCTACGTCTTTAATTGGTTAATAATGGTTGCATTTTATAGTTTATTGCCAGACGTATAGATTTGGAGAAGGGTTGTTCGCGAAGTAACGTATAGTGATTACGCGATCGGTAAATGATTTTATTTAGAAGGTATAGTTTTACAACGGTTTAACATTCATTCAATTCATGCCAATGTGCGGTTACGTATTCTATGGCGAACCTAGTTGAAAGATGGTTGGCAGGGGTAGTTAAAGCGCGGCCTTCCTTCTGTCGCGTTGGTTAATCATTCGTTATTTTCTATGTTGCTTGATGTATGGGTATATAACTATATATGGATTCAAAGGGGTCGAACGGGTGTGTTTTCAAAAATATAGATGGATGAAGTTTAATTGGAAGGCGTGAAATTAATATTACCTAGTATGCTCTTCTTAAGTATTGCTTACTATATAACTATATATGGATTCAAAGGGGTATAGGATATATATATTACGAGTTTTGCTCAGTCGGAGAAGAATCGGACTCACATTACTTCTACAATTCAAACTCAGGGTACTCCGGTGTCGTGTACGCTGCATTTCAACTGTCTCTCACTTTAACTTATTTTAAGTTGCAACAGTTCAATGACTAGGGTAATACAACGAAACATTATTTAGATGAAGGGGAATTTATTCAAATGAATTTTAAACAGAAATTAATAATGCCACAGAAGGTGACAATTTTTTATGAAGTATTTTTGGGAATTTTGCACATTGAAACCCTTTTTTACAATAAATTGAGGTGAAGATTTAATTTACCACGCCTCGACATCAGCGCTAGCGGCCGCGTCATACAAGGATGGAAAAGACAGTGGAACTAAATACTTTTATACTTCTGGCGGTGACGCAGCGCGGGTGTCGGTGCGTGGTAATCACATTCTGCAGATTAATGAACATCTGGGCAAAATTTCTATATCACATTTAAAACAATGAAGCTACAATAGTCTGGCACAAACACTGCTTCCGCACATGCTTAGCAATGTTCCTTTTTTTAAAAACAGCTCGACCTGATGCACATGTTCTTGTATTTACGGAGTCAGATAACACGCAGCTCGCTCCAGGCGTGATGTGAAATTGATTATTAGAGAGAATTGGAATACCAGGCAAGTCGTGGTCTTCATTTTGCTGGCCTCGCATCTGAAGCAGGATTGCTCCCTTATGGGTCCAGAGAACAACCCCGCCCCGAGGCTTTGGGCTGCCGTTGCAGATGATTACCGGAACATCACCTCTGCAGCTGGCCCCCAGGCGTTGCAATGGATTCACCTTTCACTCCATGCTGCGTCACCTGGCCATGGCGCGAAGCGCTCCCGTGGAAAAACCCTCTATTAAGACGAAAGACATTATTAACAACCAATCATGTAATTTCACATGTTATCTTTATGCCACTTCAAATTGCGTCTCTCGGAATGAGCTTACCTATTAACACGAGGGTTCACAGAAAGGTTCACATCTTGCCTGCTGAAGTGTCAGATTTCGAATGCGCCATTTTGTAATATCGTCCCCGCCGTTCGTGACCGCTGTGAAACTATCTGCAGTAGACCAAAGACATTATTTTTTTCATAGAGTATTTGCGGTACCTACGCGGTTACAAATCAATTTTTCATCAAATCAGATAGTTGGTGCGGGGATCGATAAATTCATTTCTTTAGAGGTTTCGCGAAGAGGTGTGACGAACAGAGGTTGCTACGTCACAATATATATATATATGTATTATAATATTAAACCTCTATGTAGACTGTCACCATTCTCGAGATATGTTCAGTTAAAGAAGCTTATCCATACATGAAATTGGTTTAGAGATGAATGCGGAAGTTATATACCGACCGCTGGAAATCCTTACAACTAAATCACATACCTATCAATTATTGCTTTAATTTCACTTTAGTCTCATGTAAGCCTTTGCTACTTTCACTGGTATTTTATTGAATTTAAGGAACCGATTTTGAAATGTAAGCAATATAATTACAAATCCCCACCTCCTAGTAGGTACTACAATAGAGCCTTCTTTTACCGGTTTTCGGTAAATAGGTCTAGCGGTAAATAAGCCTAAATTCTGTAACCGTGTTTCCGGTAAGTATATTTACAGATAATACATACCGACCAACAGCAAAATACAGATCCATAATAATACAATTGAAGCTCAAACATATTCTCAAAAACAAAGAAGTTTCTATGAATTTTATAAGAAAAGTCTCTGAAGCATGTATATTTTCTGTGATTGCGTCTAAAAACTTTGTTACTTACTAAGTTTTTAGACCCTACTAAAATGTACTAAAATGTACACAGCGGTCTATGGAGAGACAAATTCTAATCGTAAGTCGTAGAAGCAAAATTAGAAACGAAGAAATCAGACGTCGAACAAAAAATTTTGATATTATGGACCGTATTGCCGAATTGAAATGGCAATAGGCAGGTCATGCCACTTGACAATGAAAGAACAGGTGGGCACCCAGAATTTTACGATGGAAACTTTGGGATAAAAATAGAGTTGTATGTCGGCCTCAAGAAAGGTTGGCTGATGATGATAGGAGGTAAGAAAAGGCCAAAAAATAGAGGAATAGAAAAATATAGAAGAAGCTCAACATCCAGTAGTGGAGATGTGGCTGAAGAAGAAGAATATTTCAAATTGCCGGAATCTTACATTTTAAAAAAGCGTATTTTTACAATAATTTCAGGTTTTGTTTACCTATAGAAGTTTTGACACATTTATTAGGGTCAGGGAATCTAAAATAACAAATCACAGGTAGTCATTGTATCCACTAACTATGCTAAATAATTCAATTTTCCACTTTGAGAACTATGTCCTAGCCTAAACACGTTCTGATTTTTGAGGACTCGTTTCATTTCCACTTTCGGAAGATAATTATTAAAATAGCTTGTATAAAATTAGTAGTCTTTAAAATATTTAATTGAATTTTTTTTTATATTGTATTTTATACATTTGTGTCATAACAATCATTCAATAATCATCATCTTCAATTGAAATCCATCATTTAGCCTTCATCAAGTCCCTCCCAGCCAATAGCCTCCCATGCAATTCTTTCACCCCACTATTTCGTATTTTTATCTAGGCGTCCTCGTGGTATCATTTTTTTATTTCCTGGATACCGTTCGAGGTAATTTCTTGTTCATTGTTTATCTCAATGACTTAAAATTTTGGCCAAACATTATCTTTTATAATACAAATGACAAAAATGGTTATACCTTCTCTCGATAGTTTTGCGAGTCCTACTGTACAAGAAATATAGCATTGCACTTAATGCACCCTACCCGGGATAATTCTTGATCAAAGTTGTTGATCCACTTTTGAAGCACCCCCATTGTTGGGTCGGTCTTGCAATGTCGTCTTCAAAAAGTAAAGAGCCTTTGTTGACGTTACCCACTCTTATCACTGAGCGTGAATGCTAAACTGTCGACGTTTAAGTCAGTCACTACATCTTAACTTATGGGCGTCAAACACGGATGCCCTTAGGCACCGAGAGAGGAATGGATGCAAGCGGCTAAGATGAGATACTTGAGAGAAGTGTCTCCGAGTGAGACACTCTACAATTATTAGAGAAACTCGGAGAACAGCGGAGAACTAAGAACCTAAAGTATCTTTTTGAGGCTATAGCCTTTTACAAGAACAAGAGCTAGGAAAATAAATGATATAGCAAGTACACAGAGAACATAACTATTAAAATAACATTTTATAATAATCTATATAAATAAAAATGTAAATGTTCGTTTATACAAAATCGCTAATGTGAAAGTAATATGAATGTTCTTCACCGATCGCTTTGAAATTTTGGTACAATGTTTTATTCAAATACGATGATGTTTTATTTTTATATACCTACTATTTATTTATATAAATGAAAATGTTAATTTTTCCAATATTTTAAATTTTTATTTTATTTATTATTAAAATTTATTTGGTAAATGTACAAACTTAAGAGTATTCAATATAATTTAATTAATACACATTTATATTACGCGCTTACCCACTTTTAAATGAGAATTTATTCTCGTGTTTAAAAGTGGGGGCATTGTCATACATGTATATATCTATTATTAATGAAATCGTTAGTGTAAGACATTAGATTAAATAAGTAAGATATAGAAAAAGAAACATTAGATTAAGTTATAAAAATTAAGACATTAAATTAAGTAAGTAAGATATAAACAATACAAGAATACATTAAATTAAGTAAGTAAGATATAAACAATACAAGAATACAAAAATGTGAGACATTAGAATAAGTAAATAAGGTATACACAAGGATACAATAAATTAAGTTATAAAAATAAATAATTAAGAAGGTATTGTAATAACATTTAAAAGTATATGTAGATTGTTTTTGATAGGATTTTTTCATTGCGTTATTGTGATGGTTTTTTATAGAAGATTTTTCAATTTAGTCTTGAATTTTCTATAATTTTTTTCCGTCTTCATTTCATTGGGAAGAGCATTAAAGAATGATACTCCTTGATAAGAGAAATGGTGTTGGGCTGTGCTAGTATTACATTTAGGTATCAAAATATTTCCAGCTGATCTCGGTCTATTACTAAAACATCCAAATGTTCTATTATTGATATACATTTTGTTAATTTGAAGTATCGCAAATTTTTTATAGATTTGATTAATATTTGGGACGTTAAAAATGTTGAAAAGTTCCCTTGTTGGGAATATAGAGGGTTTCCTCAAAATCACTTTGATAATTACTCTCTGAACTATTTCCACTGGTAGTATATTAGACTTAAAGGTTCCACCCCAGCTAACTATACCATACTGCAGTATGGACTAGGCAAACGCAAAGTATACCATCTTAAGCATGTTTATTGAAAGGATATTTCGTAGCCTTATGAATAGGTATATGAGCTTTCTCATTCTAGTGACTGTGGAACATATTTGCTCTTTCCATTTTAAATTGCTGTCAATTATGACACCCCAGTATTTGATACTGCTCTTACCAGACAAAAACAGACAATTTTCATTATTACAATTTTTGTTATCATCACATTGATTGGAGTGGATCTTTATATGAATATGTTCAGGTGAATCCTTTTTGGTAATAGAAAACGGGATATATACAGTTTTTTCTGCATTTAAAGACAAAAAGTTTTTGTCAAACCATGATTTCAAAATGTTAGCAGCTCTGTTTGCTTTTATATTTACATCACCCCGTGTCTTTCCTTTTATAATTAATGCAGTGTCATCAGCATAAGATACAATTTCTCCTTTTAAAGGTAATTTGAACATGTTTTTAACATAAATTATAAATAGTATTGGACCTATGACTGTTCCCTGCGGAATACTAAAAGATATAGTTAGTGATCCACTTAGCTTACGTCCGATTCTCACCATCTGGCTTCGTTCTTTAAGATAGCTCTGGAACCAGGATAATACCATTCCGCTTATTTTAATTTTGAAACAAGTTTTGAATGTGATATGCTATCAAATGCCTTTCTCAAGTCCACAAAAATTCCCAGACATTTTTCTCCACTATCGAGAGTATGATAAATAATAGATGTTAGTTTAGCAATTGCATCCTGAGTGCCTAAATTATCTCTAAAGCTAAATTGTTGCGGATTTAATATATTATTGCTTTGGATATAGCTATTAAGTTGTTTTTTAACAACTTTTTCAAAGATCTTTGCTATGTTTGATGTAAGCGATATTGGTCTATAATTTTTTATTTCTTCCTGATCTCCAGATTTGAAAATCTCCTAGACTTTAACTACTGCTTTAAAATTTTGGCACACCGTTCCATTCGAATTCGCACAAATTACGCGGTACCTACCCTTTCAATATTGATAAATATTTAGATATACCTAAACTTTTCCGAATTCTAATTTTTTGGTAACATTCGGTTGTCTTTACTTAAATAAAGAGTTTTAACTAATGTGAAAGTGCACTTCCGAGCTTATCGTTTTCTTCTTCTTTCTCTTATCCCATTTCCCATTTCATTTGGGGTCGGCTCTTTTTATTCTTTTTTCCACGATTCCCTGTTCTGGGCCATCGCTTCGTCCAACTGGGCATTCTTCAGGTCCTTTTCCACACTACTCCACCATGTGGCGCTGGGTCGACCTCTACCTCTTTTTAGTTCTTGTATTTTGAGTGCGGAATTGTAATGATTCCTGCCTACCTACCGGTGTATAAAGTGGTCGCCCCCACCTCACACGACCGAAGCTACCAACTAAAAATTTCGTTTTTATAAATTATTTAATGCAAATTCTATTTCTAATATGAGGAGCTAAACTATCCTTCACCGCGCTCTTACTATCCTGAAACCGCTCGCATAAATAGCTGACATAACTAGAAGCATGTCTACGTAAATAAATATCTGTTTAACCCTTTTTTTCGAAAGAACTGAATTGAAAATGAAAGAATTGTTCCCTAAAATCGCGACACCTTCGTAATGTCGTTTATCGATGTTTAATTAATATCAGGACTCTAATATGTTTACGTAAATATCATTCTAGACGCTGATAGTATATAATGGCTCGTGATGTCGTTTAACTTAATCTATTAAAATGTATATTTATACGTAATTATCTATAAAATTGGCTCGTGATGTCGTTTAACCTAATCTATTAAAATGTATACTTATACGCAATTATCTATAAAATTGGCTCGTGATGTATATCGTCTAGTTCCCACATTGTGACGCAAAGCAACTCAAGTTCTTTTAGAAAACGTGTTGTATTTCCCGTGATCAAACTGTGTCGGACAAGAAAAAACCGGTGGCCCTTAATCGGGCCTTTTTTACCAATCTCCATATGTTGGCACTGATGAACATTTTATTAAAGAAAAAAGTGATTTTTTTGTATTTTGATTTTTTAGAATTAATTATTGCATTTTTTATCACATGAATTGTGAGCGCGAGCGCGCAGATGGGCAAGAATAAATAAAACCCTTTGGGTATGCCTAGCGCGCTCGACGCATTTTTTATTAAAAATAACCGAAGTTATTTATTGTAATTTTTGTATGTATGTTTTTTAAAGTTTATTTTTGACATCACTGGGAGGTCGTTATCGGATTAATTTTGTTGTTAAAAATGTTTTTGTGTATGTTGTAAGCGATGTAAGAAGAAATCGCGGTGGCATGATTTGATTCTTGAAAAGGATTTTAATCTTCCCAAATCGTAATATTGGGCGACTGCAGTATGGTATCGCCACAGTCCGGGGGCATCGGTTTTACCCTCTAGCGACATCAGTACCGTGCCGAAGTCGCCATTTTATCGGTACCGTGCCAAAGTCGCCATTTTTATCAAACACAATTCAGTACCCTCTTGCGACATCGGTACCGTGCCGAAGTCGCCATTTTTATACAAAAATTATAAAATGTAAAAATTAATATGATTTTGTTCGCAATCACTTGTATATGGCTTTACATAATTTTATGTAGAAAAAATATTGAATTTGTGTAGCCAGGCTCGCCAGAGAGACCAAATATACGAAATTATTGCACCCAGCTTGGCGAGTCTGGCCCCCTTTTTACCGATTATCTCCATGAAGGATGAACCTGAGAGACATTTGTTATTGAAACAAAAGAAAGATATAATATAAATGTGTAAAAATAGTATGTTATAACTATAGTAGAATGTTTAGTTACATGTTTATTAATATTTTGAATACGGGACCACTGCTCATAGAGCTGCGACTCGAATTATGAGTAGTGATCCCGCCGTCAGACAGAGGTCGGTGTCGTCGGTTTCCGAAATGCCGACCTCTGACTGGTCGTTGAAAATGCGCCTGGGCGTGCGGGCCCTGATTTTTTGATGAAATAAATTACGTGGCGCAGGAACCCAGAATTCAGTTCTGCTCCTGCGTTCACCTCCAGATCTACTTGCGACTTTCTCTTCTTCTCTACTCGACTCCTGCTTCAGCCTTTGGACCGCTCTAAAATTCTCAGCGAATTTTTATACGATCTCGCTTTCGTCTGAGAATCTGCGATATCGGTGCCATCAGGTTGACCTGACCGTAAGGCGGTGGAATCACCCCATATTTTTGCGCGTTCCCGTCCGGAACACAAACCATACGAGAGAGAACAAATTTACGCTACATAATTTAATTCGGACGGGAGAAAAAAACATATATGGAAACAAATTTATGAAAAACATAAAAGATTCAGTTATAATGATAAATTTCCTACCTTTCGATTTGAAATATTGAAGTGAAGATCTCGCCTCCTCTGTTTATGAATTTGGAAGAAGGAAACATTTATATAAATTCTAATTACATTATGAATGCTCGAGGTTGACCGGTTCAAAGTAGGTTTTTATTTTATTAGCAGCCCGTGAATTTAAAATACTTAAAATGATTTGAAGACTATATGAATGACGCCAGATTTAATTGATGGTCATTCCGCGAAGATAAGTGTAGAAAGGGCTCCTCCACGTACGCCCTTCCGGATGGGTTCCGACCTTTTACAAATGATGAACCCCCTCTCCTTAGAACGAACAGGTCAACCCGTGGCTTTATATTCTTTAATTGCTTGAGTATCATGCAATAAGATGGTGATCCCACGAAGTGTACCAGGTTTCCGGCGACATATACACATCAGGAATCCTTCCTCGCGTCTGACGGTGATTTTCGTAGACATAGTTAACTGATGATGAATTGAAATGTGATACAACGTTATCAAGCTAGTGACACAGAGATCCGCTGGGAATCCTTAATTCTGCATCCATTGTGGCACTGCCGTGTTGATTTCGTGTTGATGAAAAGGTATCCTTGAAGTTATTGAATAGATAATTATAATTCAGTCCTTTATGGTGATTTCGGCCAACGGTGAAACTCGTGATGTGCACATGTCGCCGATAGGCAGCCCCGCAGGATCATTTTATAATGTTAATGATGATAATGATGATGAAGGTAAGTCGGTTGTTTTCTATCCTGAACGTACGTAATGGGACAAGCAGACGGATTGTCTGAATCATCGAAATTGAAATACATATTTCATGTTTAATCATTCTTCATACACTCCCTAAGGTATGTCATTCGGCAGATCGAAGATTGCCAAAGCCTGAGGTACTTCCATATAGCAATTTAGCAGACGTTAAACAGTCAGTACACACTATTCTTGATGTCTCAGGCTGCATAAAACGCACTATTTCTAGTATATCCTTGACTAGTGGTCATGCTCTGACATGGTGGAACATCCATTACCAATCGTCACAAGCCCTGGTTTTCGACGGTCTAATGGACGACAAACCTTACCTATCAGATCGCACAATTATAAACCAATCAAAAACAGTACTAAGGAATCCATTACTTATTACGCATTATAGTCCGAAACTGAAACTTCAATTAAATGTTTTGTACGACCGTTAATTATTTACTTTTGACGAATAAACCTATTAAATGTTAGTGTATGATTTAGAACTAGTACGTGAAATATCAAAAATAAACAAAATAAATAAATCAGTTTAACTGAAATACCCTTTTTGACGTCTCTGCTCGGTTCAAAGTATTCCACTTTATTATTTGTTCCTTGTTTCCTGTCCTTTGGGTTTTTTCTTCCTTTTTAGTTCGTCTTCCTTCTTAGATTGTATAGATAGATCTTCCAGTATTGAAAACTCAAAGCTTCAGCTATATATTTATTTTAAAGGTTTAAAGGTTTTTCGAGGAAAAGTTTGAAAACAACTGTTTTTCTAAATCGGGCATAGCTTTCGCTCTATCCAAGAGTCTAAAATCCACTATCCACTCTCCCATCGCGTCCCGCGTTTTATAGGCTTATTTTGACCTCAATTCTTCTGCTGACGTCACTTGTTTACAACAATTCGCACAAAAATTCCAGGAATTTTCCCCTCCCTCATACTTCCCCTGGCCTAAAGGTCGTTAACACGGGTCGATTTTTAGCATAAACAAGTCTATTAATAGAATATGCATTGTATGTACCCATGGGCTCTCAGTGATGCAACGAATACGAACGATTTTTGAATACGAATAAAATATTCATATTATCTCTCTGAATTAAGATAGTTTATCACAGCTTCTTTACCATCCTTTGTAATAAGGTGTATATTTGGTTCATCACAGAATGCACTGCATGATCTTCATGCCTCATTACATGACCATACTGTCTCAGTCGCGATTCCTTCACTTTTTCAGTAACAGAGTCCACTCTAAAACTACCCCTGATATGCTCATTTCTCACTTTGTCACGTCTCGTTACGCCCCCAGACTATCTGAACATCTTCCTTTCACTGGTATGGAGTTTTTGCTCGTGAACCTTCTTTACAGTCCAGCATTCTAAGCTGTAGATCATTGCAGGTCTTACTGCAGTTTTGTATACAAAACCTTTAGTCCTCACAGGCACACGACTGTCACATAAAACTCCAGTAAGCGATCTCTATTTCTACCATGTTACGCGGGTTCTGTAGGTTCCGTCAGCGTCAATGTTTGCATCGGCTCTGAGTACGAGCCTAGGTATTTAAACTCTTTTACTTCAGGTAGTATCTGTCCATCGATGTGTATGGGCTGATCTGTTTGTATTTTGTTACTGTATACGCATTTCATGTATTCGGTTTTGCTTCTGCTAATGCGTAAACCATGAATCTCTAAAGCCGCCACTCAAAATGATAGTGTGTGTTCCGAGCTTATCATTTTAAACGACATTATTCCGAGATTACATTACAGTATTAAACACAAAACAATTCACTTCTACGATTCTAAAATAAAGTTCATTGTAGAAACACAGTAAATAGTTTGCATCATAATTGTTAATATATAAAATGCTTTTTTTGGTTCTCAAATTAGGAACGTAATCCGAGGCGCAAAAGCAAAATGGAAAAATAAAAAAGAATGGGCGACGTTTTAAATATATTGTCGCCTACCAATATTAATCGTGGCAGATGTGTATTTATATTAAGTGTATTCTTAAAATTCAGAAATGGTCAGCTTATGTGATAAATTTCAACAGAAACTCCATCTTTTGTTAAAATTGACGTTGTCGAAACTAGTCGTGTAGTCCTAAACTCACAAGTGCTATATTTATATATAATTATAAAGTGTTAAACTATAATATAGATGAAGCATTAAAACAAATGAAAAATAACAAAGCTCCGGGAGAAGACAACGTAACATCTGATATTCTGAGGCTTGGTGGAGAAAACCTTAAAGAAGCCTTAATAATATTGTACAATAAATGTATAGAAAATGAAAAAATTCCCGACGCTTGGCACAACGCGGAAATTAAACTGTTATTTAAAAAAAGAGATGGTAACAATTTAGAAAACTACCGCCCAATTAGTCTACTTTTACATCTATACAAACTACTCACAAAAATTGTTACAAAAAGGCTAACCAATAAATTTAACCAGTACCAACCAATAGAACAAGCTAGATTTTGAAGAGGCTTTGGGACAAGGGACCGCATACAAACAATTCACAAAAGGCAACAGAATATAATATCACTCTCCATATGGCCTTTATTGATTATAAAAAGGCGTTCGATTCAATTGAGACGTGGGCGATCACAAAAGCGATCGAAAATGCACGAATCGATTCACGATATACGAGGCTGATAAAATACATATATGAAAATGCAACCATGAGCGCGACAATAGGTGAAGACACGAAGACAGAAAGCTTCAAAATCGGAAAAGATGAGCGACAAGGTGATACTATCTCACCAAAGCACTTTACACTTGCCTTGGAAGACATTTTCAGAAACCTAAATTGGGAAAATAAAGGAGTTAACATAAACAGCACCTATCTGAGCTAACTCAGGTTTGCAAACAATATAGCGATTGTTAGAAATAATGTAAGAGAATTGGAATCTATGACCAGAGAATTACAAGAAGCATCGAAAGCAAATAGGTTTGGAAATGAACATACAAAAAACAAAAATTTTAACCACATCCAAACATAAATTCATAATAAACTATTGGAAAATAGAAACAGTTGACGAATATGTGTACCTTGGTCATAAGATAAAGCTGGGAAAAGAAAACCAAACAGCAGAACTACCAAGCAGGATAGGTCTGGGCTGGGCAGCATTTGGTAAATTGAAACATTTATTTGAAAATAAAGAAATCCCAGTATACCTGAAAAGAAAAATGTTCGATGTCATGTCATGTATCCTACCGATGTTGACATATGGCCTAGAAACAGCAACACGAACAAAAAAAAGCATACACAAATTAAAATGTACACAGCGGGCTATGGAAAAACAGATGCTCAGCGTGAGCCTTCGAGATAGAATCAGAAATGCAGAAATAAGTTGCCGAACAAAAGTTTTTAATACTATGGACCGTATTGCGAAACTAAAATGGTAGTGGTCTGGACATATGATGAGCACCCAGAATCCTATAGTGGAGACCCTGGACGAAAAATAGAAGCGTCGGAAGACCTCCCAAAAGGTGGTCTGACGACATTGTCCAGCAAGTAGGAAGAACCTGGATGCGAAGGGGAAGAAACAGAGATGAGTGGAAGAAAATGGATGAGGCGTACATCCAGCAGTGAAGGGAAAAAGGAAGAAGAAGAAAAAGAAGAAACTAAAATTATAATGTAAAAGTGTATTGTTCAACCTAAATAAGTATATTGTTCCACCTTTTGGATTTTTTCACAGTTGCAGTTTGCTGGATTAGTATGTTGGTATGTAGGCACTCTTAGCAATGTCCAATGAGACTAATTTGAAATTTTTTTGGTGTGACTCGCGGAGACAGGATATGTAAATACTGAGTTTTTTTACATTAAGTATGATTGTCATGTGCCCATTTTAGTATGTTGGTCAAGTCACTTTGGATGTTGTTTTCTATTGTTTTCGCACAATTGTCAGCATATAGGATGCATGTGTCGTCTGCAAACAAATTTTTTTTACAGTATTTTATTACATTGGCCAGGCTATTTACATGCAGAATACAGCACATAGGTCCCGTTATCGATCCTGTTGGCACTTGATATTTTATATATTTTAGTGCACTTTGTTTATTTGATATATTAACTGCAAACTTTCTTGATTTCAGGTATTCAGAGAATCATTTGTTAACTGGTCCTCTTAATCCACTATCTTTTATCGTCGTGAGTAGAGTTCTATATGTTCCGCCTGTTGAGGAGTAGAGCGGCCACTCTCCGCGCCTACTATGGCCTCTCTTCATTACGGCCGCACTGATGCTGCCGCAACCATCGCAGCCTCATTCGACAGCGCTGCTGTCCGGCCATTGCCCGGTTCTTGCACCTTGCGTACCGCTGCAAGTTGCAATGGCCTCTTTCTGTATAGCGTCGAGCTACGCCTTCTCCGCGCCTATGCCCGCTACCCGCTGACGGCGCCCGCTGACCACTGCACGGGCCGCGTTGATGTGTCCACTCCACCCGCCGCGTCCATGGCTACCGGTCGTCTATCTGCCGTGGCCGTCACCTGTTATGGACGCCTTTGCATTGCGACCGCCCTACTGCACCGCTGTGCCGCCTGCCACTACATCGCGGCTGACCTACTGTGCCACCCACTTGCACCGCGCTAACTGCGCCGCACTTACTGCACTGCCGCCTTCTATATTGCAGCCACCCTATGCCGCCGCCCTCTATATTGCGCCGCACTACGCTGTCGCCGCCACGACGCCTCGCGTTGAGCCATACTCAACCCGCGAGGCCCGTGATAGTTTTAGATCAGTGCTCGATATGTAACTTTGTCCTTTATATTGCTCTTAATGTACTATTCACTGCTTATTATTGCTTGGTACTAACGGCATTCAAGGCACCATTAACGTTATTTCCCGCAGGCACCCTCCTCTTGGCCTTGCCGTCCCTAGTAAACATATTATAATATGTACTCCGTAAATTCATTCACTTGTTCTAAGCTTTCACTGTTCACCATTACATGACCATGTGACAATTAGAAAGCCAATTATTCGTAATTGTGAATAATTTAAGGTTTGTTTACGCGTTAGAGCTTTCTGATTGATTAAATTCATTAATTTCAAACATGTCAAACTTAAAACATCGAAATTAGCGTCAATACAATGTTATACATATGATATCCGAAATTACAGTTAAATAGTTATATATACGTATCAAGATTGGGATAAAGATCTGACATCTCAATATTGCTATTTTCAGAATAGCAGACTGTAACTTAAGGCAGCGTTCATAAAAAATGCATCGCTCGATCATTTTTTCGTCGATTATTATTGTAAAATAGGTCACCACGAAAAGCCATTTTATTTTAACGGGATATTATATAGCCTTTATTCACCCTGAAAGTCCATTCTAAATATTGCTGAAAGAGTTTTGGAAATCTAATGAGCAGTTTCGGACTTCCTATATCCAAACATACAAAGTTTACCTCTTTATTGGCATGGATGTAGTTTTAGATTTAAGCAAATAAAGTCAATTTAAAAAAAAAAGTAACCCATAAAAACCAAGTTTTTACTATATTCCCTTTCTTTGTAAAATATAAAAATAATTAAAGACGAATTAAAACATATAACATAACACCTAACTTACAGAAATTTAATATATTTATAAAATGTCAGATGTTTTGAAATGTCAAGATTTTGATAGATTCAATTATCATCAATCTTATGAATTTCCAGCGTCAAATCATTAGTCAGAATCAGATTTGAGTAATGTAGAATTCTTCAAAATTAAGCAGAAATCTAAAAGAAATAAATTATTATTTGATTTTTTCCCAAAAAACCCAATTTTGCTGTCATCTGTAAACCAATTTTTTTGTAAATTTTCGAAATTCGTAGTGATGTACCTATTATACCGACGGAGTAATTCAAATTTAGAAAATATTCCGCGACGTTATCGGGCCGCCGCGCCGTTGCTAATCAAACTTTTCTAATGATTCCAATTTGAAAAAACCATTAAAATTTCCGAAATTATACTATAATTATTTTTTTTTAACTAAAATTTTATAGATCTTTTTGATCGTCGCCATGAGTCTGCTTGCCAAGTTTCAGCTCGATTGGATCACGGGAAAAGGGTCAAAAATCGATCCAACGTTTTTGTTAACGGCAAGCAAGCAGAGGCCACGAGTTAGTACAAAGGGAGTAACAAATGGTTTTCTTTTCATGAATTTTCAGCTTCAAAATCCTTCAATTATTATGTCCCGTGAATTTTTTATGGATGTGGGCTAGTTATTATTATTAATTATCACACTTAGTCACTCTTACATCTTTCTCCAATACCATTACTCTTATTACTTTCGACTTAATGAAATTCAATGTGTAGTATTATAATAAATACAAATGGTGTATTTACTCATTTACGTATGAATTGGAATGTTGTGAGAGTTATATCCGTATATAAAAGGTGGAGCGCGCTGTCTGCTTACTCCCGAAATGGAACATTACGACAGTAATTTAGTTTAGTTAATAATCTACCTAGGTACTGACTATGATCAGTGGTCGTTTTTACTTTGGTAGAGTAAAAAAATGAGTACTTTTATGCAGCTGCACATGATTGATTCGCATAATAATTTTACTCCTGTTATTCTGCATAAATCAACAACTTGATAAGATTTTGTTAATTACTATAAATAAATTTAAACTCTGAATGGGAGGTATTAAGCCTTTAAACGCAACAAAAATAAAACAAATCAACATTTTGTTTGTTAAATAATATAAACACGCATTGATATTAATCACAGAATTAATATTAATCAATGAATTTAAAAATGATAATGAGTGTATTATGTTTTCATGTATGAACCGCCAAATTATTTCATCTTCTATTTCAGTGATTTTACAAACTAAAAAACAGCCTCGGTTTCCTCAGTATTCTCGCCGAATTACGCCGCTTAAATCCCGAGAGATCAAATTATTCCCTTTTTGGATCTCCATAATACTAGGATTTTCATGAAAACGCTTCCGGATCTCGCACGGCATCTGACAGGTAATATTTTTATACAACTTTTTTTATTGCCATTACTAGAAATTCTATACACATTTAATTCTTAGCACATTTTTTTATAATTTACCAGTATAACATAAAAAATTTAATACTGATAATTTGGTATAAGAATTATTCATCATCATCATTCTTGACACTACAACCCTTGGTGGGTCTTGGCCTCCTCAATAATTTTCCTCCACTCATCTCGGTCTAGTGCCAGCTCTCTCCAGTTCCGAAGCTCTAAGGCAGAGATGTCTTTGAGGACGTTGTCACTCCATCTTAATTTTGGCCTTCCTAAGCTCCTTCGCCCTATTGGCCTTGAGTTCAGCAGGGACTTTGGTGCTTGATGCTTGGACATTCTCTCCACATGATCCAGCCACCGAAGTGTTCCAAGTTTTATAAATTTTGTGATGTTTGGCTCCTTAAATAGAGTATAGAGCTCATTGTTGTAACGTCTGCGCCAAAGTCCATTTTCTAGAACCGGTCCGAAGATACGTCTCAAAATTTTCCTTTCAAAAACGTCCAGTGCTCGCTCATTCCTCTTAGTTAGTACCCAAATCTCAGCTGCGTATGTGAGCACTGGCCTAATAAACGTTTTGTACACTAATATCTTGGTGTTTTTGGACAGCAGTCTGGATTTTATCTGCTTTTGTAGGCGGAAAAAACAGCGAATTGCGCTCTGGATCTCTATGGACACTATGCGCTTCTGGATCTCCTCTGTAGTATTATTGTTGCTTGTTATCAGGGATCCTAGGTATGTAAATCTTGGTACCGTTTAAAAATTTTGACTTCCACGAGAGAGAGGGATTTGTTGGGTGCATCTTACGGCCATGTATTTGGTCTTCTGTTGGTTTACTTTGAGACCCATGTTTTTGGCAGAACTTTTATGAAGGCATTTAAGAATTATTATCCTCAGAATATTTGGGACTAGGATGACGAAAAGATAGATATTAACTATTAGTATTAGTTTGATAACTAGAGTTATTATGAGTTTGGTATGGACGGAGTTTTGAAAAGCTTTCAGTTAAGAAACTTTTGTACGGTATAAATTATGTTATACTTGCGTGATAGTGCAAAAATGTTAAGTATTTATCTCAAAAATATCAAACCGATATTTATCTAAGGTTAATTGATAATTACGTTAAATACGGAATAAATTCAATATTTCCTTTCTGTATTTTCAGATGCTGATTGCGTGAATCTTCCAATGACTTGTAAGGCGTGATGACTTTGTAGAATAAAAGATAATAAATGCATTTTGAAGAAACATTGTGTAGATGGCGTAAAAATTCTGCATGTACGTGGTTTACTATTTTTAATTAAACTATCATTCGAGTAGATGATTACAATACAAAAATGATATTGATTTATATGAGTGAACCGATCGTAAAAGATTTACCGTAGTTACACTATTTCCTATGTACCTAAGTGTACAAAGATTATAATTGTTTGTCATAGATAAATAAACAGATATATGAATAAACATAAAAGATTTTTTTACGCGCGATCGCAATCCCGCATTTTTGGATATGACTACTTCAAGGGATATCCGCGGAATGCCTTAAAAAAATTTCCAGTATTTTGGACCGGGGCAAGTGAGTGGATATCAATGCTCGGTAATTATTTATCATGTGCTTGTTAGTTTAGTGATTTAGACACTTACATAGTGATCCAGTGGTCGGGAGTTCAAGTCCTATTTTCAAAAATTTTGCTAAGATCGAAAAAAAGTAATCCTATTGTAGCGTATTTCATTAAAAAAAAAAATTTTATATTCAAATTTTTTTGCTATTGTATTTTCGTTCATGATTACCGTTATTTTCATCCCCATATCCTAGGAGAGGTTCAAAGTCTTCACAAACCGCTTCTATGTTCCTGTTGAGTTTAAACATAAGTTGTTATGTTTAAACTCAATTTCATGTGTGATTAACCGATCAAGACGTAATCTTTCTTCATAGAGTCTCGGTTACTATTTAACTCAACGTAGTCCGGAGCCGATTTCTCTCCGACCGACTTTCATCTAGTGTTTCAAAGAAGATGCATTTCGCTAATTGTTTCTTTGGCATCCGCGGGTTTGTCGAAATGAAATGTCTTAGGAGAGTATCAGGAATAACATTAATGGATCGAATGAGAAGTGTCGACATAAGGTAGAGGGCTCTAACTTTTATTTCTACATCAATAATATTAATAAACAGTCTTTTTTGACGGGTTATTTCTATAAGTGTGTGTGTGACACAACCATTTATGATACATGAATACATTGGGAAAGAGTGTGAAGCTGGCCGTGAGAAAAAATAGTGAATAGGCTTAAAAAAGGGTCGTTGATATATTACAAAATACAAAAAGTTAGAAAGAAATATACCGCAAGTGTTGACGACGCCTCCGATAAAAGACGACTGCGAAAATCTTGGCCTAACAAAGAAAACCAGATACTAGAAGGTGGTCTAGTTAGGAACACAAACAATAGACGAGCTTGCACACGATAGTGTATATATTGATAAGATGATAGTTATGTGACGCTCTATCCTCTCCGCCTACCCTCGCGGAAACGGCGAGTGAGTTAATTAATTATTTATTTTCAAAACATAAAATAAACACATTTAATTGAATTTTTTTCGTGGAATCACAATTTATTTAGATAATGTTTTAATTTCCTTTAGAACATTTTAAAGATAACGATAACAATAATAGCAGAATGGAAGTGTGGAAGCATCATGGAGTGCCACACTCTTCAGTCCTGACATACAACTCTCGCCTCATCCACTCTCATACATCTTCGCATACAAGCTCGACGATTGTTGTGGCTCCTAACAAGACCATTTTTCAGTATCTGCTTAATCTGGTCATGCTACCTCTTTCGCAGTCGCCCTCTCTTACTGACGCCGTCAGCACTTTCATGTTCATCCGTCATCACTTTCACGCTTCATTTTATTAATTCATTCACTCAACATATCCAGATTAACTGACCCTATTTAATTATATTCACTATGCTTAGACACGATTTACATTGTTTCCTGATTTGTTCATTCTTTCTCTGTAAAATATTGCCTTCGAATTGCTTTGATATTAAAAGTTCTTCCCGCATGAATACTCAAATTGTCCTGTTTACGTGAGAGACGTTGACTTTGGTTTGGTGTATTCTTAATACTGTTTTTTTCATGCCTAGTAGTCTCCTAAACAAGCGTTCTTTATGCCATCATAAAGCCCTTTGATGTACTTTGTTCATATATAGAAATATAATGAAATTCAAATGTAAAAATAAATGAAAATATATATTTTTTAATATTTTTCAACACGTCCTTTGTAATAATGTTTTATTTTTTTGTTTATCCTTGCATAAACTGTTTTTTTGTGATTATCTTGGCATAAATTGAAAAAATATATATAAAAATAAAAACTGGAACTCTTTGAGACAACCCACGACAAAAATGTAACAAAATAAAACAGTTTAATGTATTTATGAAAATGTGTTTCTAACTAAATTACTGTGATACATTTTAGTTTCAGTCCTTGTTAATCTGTTATTAAGATTTTCATTATTCTTTTCCGTCTGGCTTTATGCCAGATTAGTGTTACTTTCTTATATTTTAATTGTGTCTTGTAAATTTTTTTGATGTAAGAATACTGAATTTTCTTCAAAGTTGTTCTGTCGTACAGTTTTCTTTATCGAAATGTCTGTATGGCGCCTTTGCTCTCGCAAAGTTGCTTTCGAACTAGCTTCCTGTTGTCCATTTTTCAGTTTTTTTTTGGTTTACAAACTGTTCGTAGTTTTAATTAATTATTTTAGCCGACAACATCACGTTCCAAAAAAACTATGATTTCAATATAATTTGATCGTATATATACTACATACACAACAATTTAGCTTAGAATAGATTTTAATATAACTTATTTTCTTATAAAATGGCGAAAATTTGATTTCTTAGAAAATGTAAAATGAAAAGCGGGTATGGCTTTAATTTATTTTAAATTAATCTTATAATCCAAAGTTTTAATATCTCACAAAATGTCAGAAAAATGGAAGGGTCATAAAATACACACGATCCAAAAAATTACGCAAAATCTGTTATAATACGTGTTATATGTACTATGTATTATAATACACACGGTTCAAAAAGTCTTGACGAAAAGTGATAAATAAAATAATATAATTTTTGTGTCGGTGGCGGTGTAAAAAATGTTAAAATCGATATCGTGATCGATGGTGCAGTGCTATATAGTCAACCGTCTATAGTTTAATGGACTTGAGTGAAGGCTACTTCTGAAGCATTTGTGGTGCGAGATAACTGCATAATTTAAATCATATGCCCCTTAAAAATGTGTCCTGTCTGCCATCTTAAAAAAACTGTTCATAGGTTTTCATGGCCATACAGTATCTTCTGGTTTGAGTTTTCTAGGATATTCTGCCGTATTTCTACGACCTTTTTAGCTGATGTTCATACTGCAGGGTCCATCATCAGGCAGCCCGGATGATGCATCCTGCAATGGGATCCAAAAAGTCAGCCAGAAAGGTCGTAGAAACACGGTAGAAATCCCAGAAAACACAAATCAGAAGTTTTGTTGTCCTTTTAAAATTTTTAACAGAATTTTGATAGAAAAAGGTGTGTCAGAATACGACTTATTTCTTAATAATGCGCATATGTACATTTGTTTGGATTTTTTACAAGTATAATTATTTTAAATTCAAAAGATCCGAAAAAAAGTGAATGTTATTACAATATTAGGTACAGGGAAAGCGAAAGAGGAAATAAATATTTACAGAAAGAAGAAAGCTGGTAACAATAAATGAATTAATTAATATGCACCCTTGACTAGGCTTAGTAGTTATAATTTGAATTTGTTATCGTTTCTAATTTAATAAAATTGTCATTTGAAATTTGTTTAACCTCTTGTTTACCCCCAATCTTTTAATCTTTGGAAAGCGTATTAATCTAAATCTAAACTAGTTTTAACGTACTTAAGACAAACATTATTTGCAAATGTTTTCATAGCTTATTTACGCACTCAGAATCTTGTCATAAAAATATCACACCTTCCGATAGATATAAAAATAATTGTAAAAAAAATTACGAATTAATTCGAAAATCTGTTTAGAAGTTTAACATTAAAACGAATGTTATAGTTTTGAATTTTTCGGAAAATTAATTTAAGTAGGAAATATTTGTTTTTTTAATGATTTATCTAATCATCGTTTAAAATGTTAACATATTGTAAATACCAAATCTTGTAGTGTGGGTTTCTCTCCCAAAAGAACACCTGGGACATTTAGCAAAGGCATTTTTAAAACTTGTTTAGGCACACAATTTCAAGAAATATTCTAGGCCATAGACCGCAGAATTGTCTGTCCGCAGCAAGGTATTCTCGTATGAATAAATATTTTGGGAAATGCTCCAGATTCCTTACGACTTTCAAAATTTCTCTTGCCTCACAGTAATCTCGCCCTGGCTCGGAGTCTTGTTAAATCTTTGATAAAACTGCACACAAGTCGATGTGCCTGCATCGGTATTCAGTGTTATCAGTTTCTCTATAATCGTATTTTATTTGCGTGGTGAGTGAGAGAGAAAGATTTTATTTGAATTGCTCAATTTTTTTTTCAATAATTCTCTCAGAGTTCTTGTTAAATGGCCAAAAACACGATACCTATAGAAAAATAAGTATTTACTACCTCGACTCAAAACCGGAACACTCTTTAGTCGATATACAGTTTTACCGACTAAACCAAAATAGGATCCGTATAGAAGTCGCCAATTTTCATCTGCATACGTCTCTAACTATAACATCCATCTTTTTTTTAAATTCTCAAAAACACACATTGAAAATAACATACTAGATGTCATTGTGCTTGGCGACATTTATTTGGGTCATAGGTAAAGCTATTTATCAGCTTTAGAATGTTCTAGATTCCAATCCCAGCGATAACTATATTTTTTTGATGTTTTCTGATTATCTTTTATTGTAATTTTAAAAACTCATACCTAACAAAATTCACAAATAAAACATCACTAACAGTTAAGCAATCGGCTATTTGCTTCCGGCTTGAAAGTATGGTCGGCTACTATTCGCAGCTGGTAGTGACCCTGCACAGTTATTAATGTCTACAATCGGCTGTCACAGATGGTAGATGCCAATGGCCAGCCCAACGGGCGGCTTTTGTGGGTGATTCACAGCCAATGATGGCCAGTGCACAACTGCACAGTGTCTACTTGCTGCAAGGCCATGTTGTCGGCTATGGTAGCCGCTTCACGCCTAACAGGTCTTGGGGCGGCTATCTAATCTAAATTAATAATTTTGTTATCTGTCGATCCGTAATACGCTGGAATTATAACTTTATATAATCAGAGTGTAACACGCAACCAGTGCACATGTCAGGTTACCCACCCGCAAGGTTTTGTGGGGTCAACGATCCGTTTCCCCACGCGTTTTGACCAGCGCCGAAATTACCACGAAAAATAAATCGGGCAGGAAAAAACACTCGCACTCAAAAGCGCAGACGTCTGTGTTTATATACAGATAAGATCGACATCGGTGATTAGAAACCGCTGACCTGGTGCGTCCCACGCCGCATACAGTAAATGGATAACAACCGCTTTCCCAGGACCGTTTTATGAGCGAAATCTCCCATATCGGTCCTACTCATACGTCGCCAGGTTGACATATTTTTACTCTAAAGCCATCTCCGTGTCACGTCGTGTAAAGGGCGACGCGACCCGAAGAGCGTCGCAAAAGTCCATCCACTGTACCTCCTCCACATATCACACTTTATTAGGAAATATCAAAGAAAAAGCATAAAATAAAGGTAAAATAACCAAACAGAAATAGCAATCAGAAATAGAAAGTTAATTTTAAAAAAATAACAATTGATCATGGTAAAAGACTATACATAGAATCAGGGTGGATGGAGGACAGTGGGGGGATATCATGTTAAAGGACACACTCCCTAATAGGGAAGGACAAAAACAAGGATCACTCTAAAAGTCGGATTTCAGTTCCGAGCACTACGTGTCCACAGTCTATAGAGAAATCACACACGAAGCAGCTCCCAACGCGAAACCCACATCCTGGTGAACTTACGGAAGAGTACGAGGTTTTTCTCGTTTTTATGAGGTCACTGTTCCGTACGGACCCGTGCCTCACCCCCCCCCCCCCCCCCACCAGTCCTGCAATCCTGCAATCATCATCTCTCGCATGTCTTTCATAAATTCACAAGCCCAGAGGATGTGCTCCTGAGTTTGAGCCACACGAGTGCAGGTACACCAAGAGGACGCAGCAAGCCCCAGATAACGTAATTTTCTCCGAAATTCGCCGTGTCCCGACACCAGTTGCATCGCGTGGTGATCAAGCACTGGAGGACTTTAACTTTTCCTGTCACGGCGACTCTGGGAAGGAAGGAGTATGTCCATCTCCCCAGTGGCGCCGTGTCCCATCTTTCTTGCCATTTTTCAATAATTACAGTTCTTATTCCATCACATAACCCCTGGTAACTGGCGTCCGAGGGACTGAAGATCATGAATGGTACCCACTGCTAGTCCAGAACCATTCTAAGAGCAAAAGCTTCCTTATCGTTCCTACTCAATCATCTACAGGTTGACATTTTTTTAATACTACTTTGCAAGACCGTTCCGCCCCGCAGCGATCGTATAAACCGCTGCGGGACCGCACGGCTACAGAAACAAACCATTCACTGTGAAATTTCACACATTTCCTCACCGTGAAATAGGACTTTATTAAAAAAAATGTACATGAAATTAAACAAAACAAGTATTTATAACTTAAAAAATAAAAGACAAATGACATCATAAGTAAAACAAAATCTAACAAAACAGAATCAAATACAATGTTAAAACATAATGAATGAAAGTAACAATAATAAGATAATTAAAGAAAAGTCCCACGGTGGCGGCAGTGGATGGCTTGAAATCAGACAATGTTAACCACCCCTCAATAATGATGATGATAATGGATGATGGATGATGAACAAAAATAAAAACATGATGACTTCCGGCAACGAAATCAGAACGGCAGAAAAAAAAATACTCAGTGCAGGAGTAGCACTCAGCAGGGGGAAAATAATTCCCTCTGCCCGTAAACCGTATTAAACTAAATGAAAAATACGAAAAAATACACTATGATGTCCTCAGGATCTCCCAGCGGGATACTCACTCCCTGACAAAAGACCGGAAACATCCGAAGTGCCTTTCATTCCTTACCAGGACGTCGCTTGAAGGACGACGCCCTGGTACTTAGGGCGTCGTCCTTCAAACTACGTCCTGGAAATCACCTAAAAAGCGGTGATCTCCAGTCCCATCCTCAGAAAGCATTGGCTTCCAATACCTGAAGATCAGCGGGTAAAACACCCGCCAACACAAGCAGAGCCACAGCCCCCGTGAGGGCAAGCAGCGGAGTTCGCTGGCCTCTTTTTACTCCCTTTATATTAACTCGTGGCGTCTGTCTGTTTCTTGGACTCAAAAATTTTGGATCGATTTTTAACCCTTTTCCCGTGATCCAATCGCGCTGAAACTTTACAAGCAGACTCGTAGCGATGATCAAAAAGATCTATCAAATTTTCGTTAACAAAATTAATAATTATAAAATAATTTTGGATTTTTAGAAATTTTTAATGTCTTTTTCATACAACTTACTCAGTTGTATGAAAATATTTCGACGCATCTGGTAGGCACTAAACCTGATTGTAGTATAATTTTGGATTTTTGGAAATTTTTTATTACTCCCTTTCGTAGCGTCGCCCGACCGAAGCCCAACGCGTAGGTTAAGCGCCAACCAGTTTCCACTAGTAAACTTATTTTTTATGGATTAGTTTTTTAAAGCAATGGTCCCTATGGTCCCCAGATAGTAAGCCCAGACACCTGTATCGTATGTATTTTTTTTATTTATTATATTTATTTATAAAGTAGATACATAATGTTTTTTATAATAAATTGATTTTATGTAATAAAATTTTACAGACATTATACTCCCCATAATATGAGCCAAAGCTCGAGCTTATGGGAGGAGTATTTACAAGCTTAATTAAAGTATAAAAGCAGAAACCATTTAGAAATAGTATTTTTTTTATTATACAGAAACCATTTGAGAAAAATGTTACAAATGTTAGTATTAATTTAATTAATAGCTAATGCAACAGTATAAAATCCTAGTAAGTTAGTGTATTCAAGGACATCGGATTTACTTTACCAAATGATAATGTTTATATTTCCCGCTAATATCTTTTTTTTATGTTTATTTTGCTTCAGCACTCCTTTTGAATTCAGAAATGGTTTTATGTTATTAAAGGATTTGGTCTAAAAATATCAAATACACACATATCATTCTTATTATTTTTATGTTTAATAATGTTATCCTAACATGATTTATACGTGATATATGATTTAATAAATCAGACCATTAAAGTCTTCTTGCTTAGTAATTTATTTTTTAATTTCACAATTCGCTTCTTTCCTTAGTTTTCTCTGCGGTAACTTATTGGTTTATTATTCTGCTGGTGCTGTGAAAATATAGAGTTTTATTTTGTACGCTGAAGAAATAATAATTTCCTTTCACCCATTTTTGTATTTTAATGTCGTTGATTACAACACAAAATGGAGCCAAATAGAAATAAAAATGTAACAACTGTCATGGATAGTGACAATTATTAAAAACTTTTCTTAATTAGTGATTTCATATAAAAAACACTATATAATATAAAATATAAAATATTTAAGAATTGAAATCGTTCTCAACGCTTCAATCTCGAAATATATTGTATCCACCTTGTAAAATGTTAGCAAAAAAAAATATATATAATAGCGATCGAAAATTATGGTTTATGATCATTAAAACGGATTTTTTAATTTTTTAACTAAATTAAACTTTTTAATGCGCTTTTATAATTTTATCTGAATTAAATTTTTAAACTTTAGTCGAGTTAAATTTGTCACTACTATAGTTTCGTGAGAAGCAGTCCGTCTCATAACCAGGTGTAATTTATAATATAGAATTTATGTTATCTCATTCGAGTAGGGTAATGAGTCGCGGAGCAGGGGGGATAATTTCTGTGTGGTTTTTAAAGGAAAATCTTGCGATTCGGAGATATTTGCAGGAATGTTATGTTGTTTTTAAGTGTTTTCAGAATTCTCAGAATTCTTTCATCAGAAGTTTTTTTGGATTTCGACGATTTCCAACCAGCAAATTATTAACCCTTTACAAGGAATCGAGTGGAATAGTTTTAATCTGTTATTATCGGAAGAATGGTTAATATATTAAAATGGATGTTTATCAGGATCTCTTGTAATACCTATTAGTTAATACTCCATCTATTATGAAAAGAATAATCACAAAATGGAAGAATTTTTTCTATAATTAGGTATCTATTCTTATATACCTAATACTTTTAATATGTTTTATTAGTAAAACATTTTATACTTAGTATTATTTAATGGATTATGTATTTAAATTATAAAATAAAACTTCAAATAAAATAATATTTTAAACTTCAAAATATTATAATATATATTCAAACGGACTGTAAGTAGGTGTTTATTACAAATTTAATATATGAAAATCTGAACAAGTTATTACATGAAACTTTTTTATTGTGCTTATTTGTGTCCCTTACATAGATGTATTATAAGGGTTATAAAATATCAGGAGGAGTAGAAAAGTTATGAAATAGATGTTAATGGTTTGATTTACTGTTTATTTCTTTCGTTTTTAGATTAAAGTACATTTATAACTGTCAAAACGGACGCTCTGTGTCTCCGTACATAATATTCTTGGCCACCCGCCTATAGAGCCGGAAATGTGCTCCCTATATTTTTCAGCGCGAAAATATTTGATAAAATCTTTTATTTTACGTTTTTTATTTATGTACCTTTCTTATATTTGACATTTATATATATTTTTTGTCTGCCTGCTGAATATTTTGATCGGTATCACACAGAAAATTGACATTTTTGTGTAACAAATTGAAGACCCAATGGCAAGAAGTTAACTAACATTTTTGTCAAAAATGAGTTAATAAGCCCTCTAAACTAAATAATGTACGCTCTTTCCATTGGAAATAAGTTCAGAACTTAAAAATAATTAGAAAATTAATTAATTCAAATCATAGGGATAAACATGTTAACTACAGTTTTTCATAAAAACCAAACCAGTTACTAATGGGAAGAACATGTTATCTTCAATAATAATATGTTCATGTCATCTGCCATTCTAAAATTGACACGTTCTTGCCTTTTTATATGATCGGAATATTTTTGGTTAACATAAATTTTACTCTGGCTGTAGGTACTGTCATATATTTGTACTTATATATTATTTTTCAATAATTTAAAATGGTAAATACCATGTTTTGTATTATTAATTAACATGCCAGGTATTTTGTAATTTTGGATAATGAATGGTAAAAACAGATGGCATTTAAAGGGTTGTTTGATGTTCGTGTTTGACCAATTTTAAAAAGGTGTTATTCTATTAAAAATGAGTTCCAGAGGCGAAAAACTGGTTGTTAACTACATTTTTTTAGGGAAAATTAGTATATTTTTTTTGTGCATTAATGCATTTTTTTACTTTGTAAATACTTTTTTGATTTTTAGTGACATAAATCAATAAAAATTAATCTTGAATTAGCAACTAAACATATTTTTCAAAGGCGAAATGCAAATGTCTAATTATCTCAAAATGACTTGAATATTAACAACTTCTTGCCATGGGATCTTCAATTGTTTTGTAAAATGGAGATTTAAATATCTTTCTTTTCGATTTTATCATTTTCGTATAGATACATTATTTGTATCTATGTAGAATATTTTATTAAATAAAAAAATCTGTTGCAATGTTTTTTTTAATTTATTTAAAATATATTATGATAAACATTCGGTCAAGGAAGAAAATGTTACTAAGTAAAAAAAGGATTTAATAAAAAAAGCTGTCGCTCACGAGAACATTGTTTTCGGGTAGATAAATGGACTACAGAAGCGTCCTTAGATTTTATTTTTATCCTTATCAGTCGGGGACAGGGTCGCGTGTCGGGACATGATCATACCTATTGCCTTCACCTGACGCGCCAGTTTTGCTTTTATTGAGTGATAAAACATACAGCTGGGGAGTTAAAAAAAACCGTGGCCTCAATGAGCAGGACACGTGGCTCAAATTAATGTCACTTTCATCCGCGCGCGGGAACTTTTTGAATGGAAAACTTTTTAGAACGGTTTCCAGAAATCCGTATTCGCAAAGTGGTTAGCACTTATTTGAGGCCACATTTCCTTGACGGGTGTCATTAATCTGCCACGCAAGGGTGGAATTAAGGGAGGACTGTAAAGGAAAGGCAAAAAAATGTTTTTAAGAAATTATTGATCTTAGCCAATTTTTATTGAAATTGTTTGATTAAAAATAAACATACAAGTCAAATAACCTGTCTTCGACGCCAATTTTAGGTAGTATTTTTTTATTTCACGATTTTACTTACAATATCTTTAATAATTATACTCACAGAGCCTCTTATAACTTTATATATTTATATATATACTTATAAATTAATACAAATTAAAACATCACGAGTGTACATTATTAAATGTACCAAAAGACAAAACAATATTATTAATAAACAATATTAAAATGAACTAACACCTCTGCAGTAATAAATTTTTATTCGGAGTAGCATCACAATGTGTATATATTTCTACTATATGCAAATACCTTATTTTGTCTTCGTAGTTTCAATCCTGATGATTGGTTTGTAGCAAAGTCCTGCTTCTCGTTGATTTAAATACCCCTTTTTAAAGATACATTTTTATGATGTACGACAGTTGCAACTCGTATACAGGAAAGACGTTTTAGAATGAGCATAACAATTACAGATTGGAAAGTTATTTAACCGCATGCGAGCGTACAATCAATTGATTCAGCAACATTGTAGATTGAAATTTTTTTAAATATATTGATTGTATTATTTATATGTATCTACTTCTTTTATTTGATTAATCTCTCCATCGTCAGGGTGTTGTAGGGAGTTATACAATACCCTGACGATGGAAATGTTTTTTCCGAAACACGTAGGTGTAATTAATCAAATAAAATAAGTAGATACATACAAATAATACAATCAATATATTCATTCCAATACTGTCTGAACATTTTAAATCAGCTTTATATTAGAGTTACAAGAGTAATCCTATGACCATATCACATATTTCAATAACGCAGGATTGATTAATGATATTGAAAAGGGAACTTTTATAAATAAGTTATAATAATCAAAACTAATTTCATGATGTGCTGTTTCATGCAAATTTACCATGTTTCCAAGTAATGGTTCGGATGGGATCGTAAGAGAAATAGAGAAGCTCTAAACATACAATCCATCATTCATAACCAAAGCCTACTTCACAGAATATTATACAAGAGTAATTGGTAGACCCATCTCACATTGATTGGAAGGATTTGTGGATTGTAGAAAGTTCTGATAATAAAACATATTTTTTGTTCTAAATAAAACGTGTATTATTACGGAAATAAAATGAGGCTAGTATTTTAACTTTTTTAGATTAGAAAAGTGTGAATTTTTTATAATTCACCCATAAAGATTTTTTTTTCTAAAATGAGAAAATAAAATAATTCTATTTTCATCCAAAAGTGCATGAAAAAAAAATAAAAACAGTGTGTCTGCGCAGTTAGTCAGGCACTATAATATAATATCAAAAGTGTAAATATGCATAGGATTGTGGGGTCAACGACCTGTTTCCCCAAGCATATTGACCAGCGCCGAAATTCCCACGGAAAATCAATCGGTCACGAAAAAACACACGCACTCAAAAACGCGAACGTCTGTTACATACAGATAAGATTGACATTGGAGATTACTAACTGCTGACCTGATGCGTCCTACGCTGCATACAGAGGATAACAATGAAAAATGCAAACGCGAATTCTGCTGATGGCACAATCCCACGCAGACAGAAGAAAGTAAATATGCTGACGGCCCCTTCTCACGCAGTTTTTTGTACACCTTTCGACACCAAAATTGGAATATAAAAAACGTGGTACCGAAGTCCTAAATTAATTCGTTTCCCTCGCTTTAACCATGAGGTCAAGTTGCCCGACAACAGCTACTCGTAGCATCACCTAGCTACGTAGATTGTCTCTCTACGCCATAGATCAACTTTCAGCCCGCAGTAGCTACGACATCAAACCACGATCGCTACGCCACTCATCTCATTCCTCGCTACGCCTCTGGTCTCCAATCCATCGATCACCGTCAGCCTCATCGCTCCACTGTCTTCGCAACCTCCAGCAGTGAACACCATCTGCTTCCAGCGGTACCACCATCATCCTTGACCTCACCGCGAACACCGTCACCTACATCAGTCATCAGCACTATCTCTAACTCACAGCATGATCTTCACCTTGACCGCTTCCTACACCCGCCACGCACGCGACCACAAACAAAGTTGACGACCCCAGGCGCACCCAGTCAGCTGGCTTACCGATGACCACCGCTATCTACCAAGGTCGAGCGGCAAAGCAATCGAAATAAATAAACACTTGACCGCGGCTTTCTGTTCATATCAGCTGTTTTTCATCCTGTAATACATTGTACCCCACAGGATGTTTTTCAAATGTTTATTATGTTAGTAGTCCATTTAAATCCTCACGTCCCCTGCAATAGAATTATAGTTAAATAAACAAAGCACTTAATTCCTTAACGCAAACATTCCTTTGAATGTGTATTATAAATGTCTGATGAAAAGTCTGATGTCTAAGGGATGACACCACCATAGAAGAATTATGTTTATGTGGTAATCATTAGGAGATGATTTTTTTTTGCTGGCACTTATTCAGGTACACATTGAACTATTATTTTATTGGAAATTTTTAACAAAAATATAAATCGGCCGCGTTATGTATATTTACGTAGACCTCCTCCGTGACTGAGATGCAACTTTCTACGGTGCACGTTTTTTCGAGACAGAAAAGAGTATCGGGTACTTATTTAGAAATGAAATATATTAAATTTAGTTTACAAATTTTTAATCCGATAAACCATTTTTTAAAAACAATCGTTTAAAATTATTTTTTAAAGGCGGCGACTGATATGAATATTCGCTCGGTGTGAGCACGTTACAAGTCGAATATTCGGCATGTCAGTACAGCGAGCCGAGCAGCTCAATGACTAGCGCCGAGCACATAAGCGCGCTCCACTCGGCTATCGGTATTTTGACGAATCCCTTCCAATGTTACAACATACACTCAGACTCAATCGCTAATGCAAGCACCGCTGAGAGCGCTCGCGTTCGGCGTTTCGTACTCGATAATCTTTGTGTAGTAGTATTTTTACGTTTAGTATTTTTTTTTTTTTTTTTTTATTTATTTATTTAAAAATCCTTGTTTACAAATAAGATACTTAATACTAATTTAACAATAGAACATAAGATAAAACATAAGATAATTTACACATTTTTTTGTTTTGTTTAATTTGTGGATTATGCCACTCTACTAGGCTAGGCCTGTCCCAGAGTGGCGTTATAGCACACAATTATATATTTTTTTTCGAGTTCGTCAGTAGTATTTATTTTCATAAGGTAGTTATTATGTATCTATAGAGTATCAAGTGGAATGTTAGTGAAAGTTGAGTTAGTCATAAGTCCAAGTGTAAATATGTGTAGAATAATTGTTTAATGTAAAAAGGGTTAAAGTTTTGTTTAAAAATATTTTTTTTGTTTTCCTTAATTAATTAATTAATTTATATAGGTATATATTTTTATTTAAAGACATTATTACGCAATTACAGTAAGTAAATTTTCAGTTGCTGTTCTACCTTTGGAGGTAAGCCAGTTGTTTGCTAAAGCGTTTATTTTATTAATTGAGTATATTCTGATTTCCGGGAAGTCTGTTTTAAATATGTTAAATATTTTAGGCCCTATGTATGAGTAATTTTTCTGTCCCTGTGTTGTCTTAGTTTTTGGTATTTCGTCAAGGTTTCGTAATGCTTGTCTAGTATTATGTGAATGCGAGTTACTGGTTGCTGTTAGGTGGTTTGTGTTTTTAATGTAGAAGATGAGGGTAGACTTAACGAACAGCTGTCTAACGTCCAGTACATTAAATTCTCTGAATAGTCTGTCTGATTGGTATGTGAATGGTTTCTTATTAATGACTCGGAGCAAGGTTTTTTGTGCCGTTATAGCTGGTTTTAATGTGGTTTTGTAAGTACCTCCCCAACTTGGAATCGCATAGTTCAAAAATGACTGGGCAAGAGCATAATAGATAGTTTTGAGTTGCTGTTTATTAAAAATATTACGTATGGATTTAAAAAGGTAAATGAGTTTTAAAAGTTTTCCCGATAATTTCTTTCTTTATTTCTCATTTTGTACAAATTTGTTGTCCAAATACGCTGTCTTTTCTTTTTTAAATAGAAATAACGGATTAAAAGGAACGCAGCACATACTCCCTCTATGTCCGCCATTTGGAATAAAACGGCTGGGGATGAAGCATAGACACCTGAATATTCGAGCATGTATTCGTCGCGAATATTCAGGTGTCATGAGCATTTGCTCACAACGAACAAGTTCTCGATGCGAATATTCACATCGAGCAAATGCTCATGTCAGTCGCCACCTTTAGAAATTTTTTCTTCAAATTGTTCTCAATTTTACAAAAAAACATTTTTTTTCCAAATCGGATACGCTACATTGTAGCACATGATCTTTTTTTCTCTCTCGAATCTATGCATCGGGTAAAGTCGCAATCAGTCACGGAGGATAAGTTCTTTGGAAATATACATAATTTTCCAATATAATAATAGATTAGTATGTATGTACCTTAAGTGCAAATAAAAATAAATTATTCACCTCCTTACAAAAAATCACCAATCGATTTCTAAATAAATTCTATTCTCCAAGGGTGGTATAACATCTTAAGACCAGTTTCATTTTATAACTAAATATTTTTTCTAAATTCTTAATTGTTTTAATAAGAGGGTCTCTAAATTATTTAAAGTTAATCTTCAACTACTTGGTAATAGATATTCTGAAGTATTAATATTTAAAAAATATATATTTCTAATAATCTATTATATGTATTACAGTGAAAGTATTTCTTTTGAAAGTATATTTTTCAACTGAAATTTATTAGGTTTGTTATGTTGGCTAAGTTAGGTTAGTAAGCTAGTTAGTTGTAGCCTAACCTAATATAACGAACCTAACTAGCCTAATGGTTGGATAAGTTTAGGTTAGAAAATATGCTTTCGCAAAAAATATACAGTATCACATACATAATAGAAAAGCCCCAAGGAAAGTTGAGTACAAGGGGACTAAAGACAAATGAGTCACGAAGGTATTTCATTAATTTCGGGTTTTTCGTACCTTTTTTGAGAAAACGGTGTCTTTTTACTCGCTACCATGAAGGGATGCGGGAAAATCGACACGTGTGGATATGGTCTAACGATGGTTTACGCGGCAAATCCCACCCCATTAATCGTTGGGGCCCTATTAAAAACCTTTGGGACTCGCTTTGCGAGGGTTTACAACAAAACAACAGATTACGAGCTTAGCCTTTTGTGAGACACAATACATTTTTGTGCTTTTGTGCAATTGGGACATTTAATATTCTGTGATATTCGAAATTTGAAAATGGTATGTACCTATATAACTATGAATGTTCGTTATATTCTGGAAATTTATTTGTTTATGTCATGATAGTAGATAGATGAGTAGTAATGCTGAAATAAGTTTGTGTGCGAGATTTTTTTTTTTTTTTTTTTTTTTCTTTAAAAAATAGAGATGCGAACACGGAATACGTGTCACATCAATATTCTTACTATTTTCAAACTAAGCTAAACACTTGTACTATGAAAATAGGACTAACTTGCTAGTCTGGGCTGAGATTCGAACCCGCGACCTTCGGATCACGAGGCGAGTGTCCTAACCACAAGACCAACAAGCTACTCATTTAATACTGCAATAAAATAGGCCTTTCTTAGCGAGGTATCTATCATTTGTACTTCAGTGAAAATAAGTAATCAGAAGAGTTCTCATTTCATAATGCAACGAAAATAAAAAATTTGGCGGGATTTCACTTGGCACCGCAACGAAAAGTTAGGGTGAAACTTAAGATTTTCAGATGTTACGGTCTCATTTGAATTATTGCGCTTAATTTCAAAAGCTGTTATAAATTTCCTTGTATTTCTCAAAATACAGTAATCACTCTCTTTAACGAAACTCACTGTAGTGAAAAACTCTATAACTTAATGAACCCGACTTGTTTGGTTTCCCATAAAAACCCATTTATCACTCTTTATAACGAAATGGCTAACTCTCTATAGCGAAAAAACTGGTACACTCACGCCGAAAAAGGGACATATAGAAAATCCGTTTCTTGGAATTTCATTGCCGTCAGACACGCGGAATACTTACTGGAGGCAAGCGATGTCAACAGGGACATAATTCATGGCTTGCTGGAGAGGGTGTGGCTGGAGTTGACCACGAGGTACTTTCCTAATGCTATCTTGAATGCAGATGAGGCCGGATTTTTTTAAAAATAGGATACCAAACAGGACTCTCAAATATTAAAACGAATAATGCGTCATTGCAAACATTTGAAAGAGTGCATTACGGACATGAACATAAATCGAACAGAAAAAGAGAACTTACGGCTATCGGAGAGTCAAAAAATCTACGCAGTTTCAAGAAATTCAAGTTACCGGTCACCTACAATGTCAAAAGGTCCGCAAGGATGACTTTTTGCCGCTATTGGGCCACAATGTTGTTAAAAACTTGGTAAAACGCGGTGGTCCTTCTGGGCAAAGCCTGAGAAGAGGTAATAACACCAAGTACCCACAATTATTTTGCCACACAGGACTACAATTTAATTGCTCCACAAAACTAGACTGTGAATCGCCACAAATTCTGCCTCTAAGTGAGTGGATCCAGCAGTTCAATACATCAGTCACCTTTACCCCCGAAGAGCTGGAGGGCTCCGCTGCAGTGGATGAGAGTCCATCAATGGCCATAGCAGCTGAGATGATTGATGAGGAAATCTTCAAAATTATTAATGGAGAACAGGATCAAGGAGACGAGGAGAAAAAAACAGAGGAACAAAAAGGAAAAAAAGAAGAAATCCTCTGTTCTTTTCATCCAGCATCAAACAAGCCTTAAATGCGGCCAAATTAATTAATTTTTTTAATTCACAAAGATGATCCTGCGTCAAATGAAGAAGTTCCAAGATTAAAAAAAAAAGAAAAAATGAGTAGCTTGTTGGTCCTGTGGTTAGAACACTCGCCTCGTGATCCAAAGGTTGCGGGTTCGAACCTCACTCCAGACTAGCAAGTTAGTCCTATTTTCATAGCACAAGCGATTAACTTAGTTTGAAAATAGTAAGAATATTGATGTGACACGTATTCCGTGTTCGCATCTCTATTTTTATTAAAAAAAAAAAAAAAATACGCAGTATTTCGGAATATCAGAAGAGTGTAAACGAAGTTGACTGACTTGTTAAAGTTTTGATTTATATCATTTTAATTAGCTATAACTAGTGTAGTACAATAGTATTAATAGAAAAGTAAATTATATATGCTTTACTTACACGGATACAAGTTAATTTTGTTCCTCACTCTTTATAACGAAGACTCCCTATAATAAAATAAATTGATAGGTCCCTTGGACTTCGTTATAGATAGTGACGACTATATATATCTAGCTTTATGTTGTGTTAAAATTATTGATTCTGTATTCAAGAACCACATCATAGATAATAATCATTATTTTCATTTAAGTAATATTAAACGTTAAGAATGTTCTTAAGTTTTCACGGCCACTCAGAATCTTCAAGTTTGTGTTTACTGGGGTATTATGCCGTGTTGTTACGACCTTTCGGGCCGACGTTTCGGTTATGGTTACCAGAAGCGACAGATACAACGCGTCATAAGTACGAGGTCTGTTCGCCCTGAAAAACATACAGAACCTGAGTGCAAAGGCATCGCCTTTCTGCCTTTTGTCTAAAGCGTTACAGACAGAATTGCCAGAGCCCTCAAGAAAAGAGACATTAAGACAGTTTTTGGTGCCAACTTCAAAATTAAAGATATGTTGAGATCAGCAAAGGATCGAGATCGCTTAGAAACGGACGGTGTGTATAGACTCGATTGTCAAGACTGCGATAAAGTATACGTGGGGCAAACGGCGCGTACCATTTCCAAAAGGGTCAACGAGCACAAACGGGCATGCAAACTCGGTCATCCAGAAAAATCAGCACTGGCTGAGCATTTTCTGGATACCGGCCATCATTGTGCATTCGAACCGAAAATCCGTGGAAAGCC